>CAMXCT020004093.1:15000-46108 GCA_947184155.2 Cladocopium goreaui | reverse complement strand
GAGCATTGAGGATGAGAAGATGTTTCAACAGTTGGCACAGCGTCGTACTTCTCAGATGCCATTGCCGACAACTGAATCTAGTGGCGCAATGACCGATGCTTCAAAGCGCAGATTTGAAGATGCAGAGTTTGAGGTCGACACAGAGCCAGATTGGGTGGTTGGAAGTAGTTTCATGGAGCCCGTGGGAGGCACCGAAGATTTGGCCACAAAGGCCTTGCTTCCAGCTGGTATTACAAATATGGCTATGTGGGGAAAGACCAAGTTTGCATTTGGAAAGTATGAAAAAGAAAAGAAGAGTTACAAGACTGTCTTCGAGGAAGACCCCAGCTATGTTTCATGGTGTCGAAAACATTTGACCAAAGACTCAGCGAAGGGTCCTGCCTGGGATTGGTCCAGGTACATTAAGGCCCGAGATTTGGTGGACTGCAAAGCGGCTAATGTGCCATTCTGTGCAGGAACTACCTTGCGTCGAGAGTTTTGTGATTGATGACACTGTGATGGTGGTTGGATCTATACAGGATCTCATTCTATGTGGACAACTGTAGTTTGCAGGATTGTCGAACTGGATGAGTGGTCACTATGTAGCCCTTCGGCTAAGGGCACCCTTATGTATTGGCCTGTCGAGCTTGGGCGATATGTGCTGAAGTCTGGATGGGTTACAGCTATACATGGAATGGAGTTCATCTCAAAAGGGGGTGTGAAAATTTGACATCTGTGGTGAGATGAATCCATTTGGTATTTTCTGCATTGGAAGAAGTGAATTTGGTTTTCACCTTGATGGTGAGCTCAACCGTGATGGTTGACATTGTATTTGCACGTTTCATGTTCTGCACGTTTTATTGGAGATGACGAAACCCAACAACGATATACTTTTCGTCTTCTTTGAGTACTTTGATTGCACGAAGAACACAGTGAGGATTTGAATTTGTATAGTGACATGGAAAATCAAACCATTTTCCATATGTTTTGCTTTAGTTTTTGCCGGCAGAAGTGCACGAAGGAATCGTGAGAAGATCGTAGAATTCATTTTGTGACTTCGGAAGAAGGAACTTTGACATTGATCGGAGAAGTTTAGTTTGTTTTGTCTCTCAATGATGATAGCGAGAGCAACGTTCTGAAAGGCATTCAGAACCAGAGTTGCCAACAGATCTGAGGGAGACATCATGAATCATGTTTTGGTGCTTGAAATGTTTCAACAGTTTTCAACCACTCAAACTTATTTAAACAAACAAACCATGTCTTGATGTAAAGACTTTTTGTGAGGACATGTGTTTTTGATCGCTTTTGTGAAGTTGACAGAAAGATGTCAACTGGCGACTCCGCATCATTTTGTGTCAAGGCGTGACACACCAACAAGAACCATAGCGACATGAGCAAGACACCCTTGTTTTGTGGTTGTAAAAGTGGCTGAGCTCTGGGAGTGGTTGACTTGGTTGCGTGGACGGTCTTAGTGAGTTAATGACGACGTCCTGGACGCTGACCCAAGTAGGTTTCGAAGGTTGCGGTACCTTCTGCAGAAGAGGGGGAGAAAACACAACCCCTGTCAACATAGTGACGTCATGACCAGGCTCGACTGGCGCAGGCCTCGTTCTGGAATAAGCCGGGCAATTACAAAACAAATGCCTCACAGTCTCCTTTTCCCCACACGAGATGCATAAATTATCCGGGGCCAAGCCAGCAGCATGAAGCCGAGAGGAAGTGAAAACACGGCCCGTCTGTGCCATCCGCAGCAGGTTCTTACTGTAGGCCCAACTTCGGGGGATTTTGTCAACATGAGGCTTGAGGAAATCAAACTCTTCATCGCTCCTCATCTTTTGATCAAACAAGAACCTCGTGAGTGAAATGTCTAGCAAGTGGCCTTCAGGAATCCTGCATGTTTCTTGGCGCACCGGCTGCTGCTTGAAAAGATAAGTTCTAACGGAAGAAGCGACAATACCAGAAAAATGTTGGTCGCTCCATGCGCTGAAGGGGAATGACCCATGAGGTGTGGATACTGTGAAATCATCAGGTGATATAACTGCCCAATTCAACTCAGACAATATATACGACAGCACATTTGAAAAACCATGACAGGCTCCTGATTTTGGCGTGGGATCTCTGAGAACAGCTCCTAACGCCCTTTTTGCAATATTTGGGTGGAATTTGACGAGTTTGCGAGCATGGTTCAAGACATGACATGCCCACTTTGCAAACAGATCCAGAAATACATCCTCCAATGTAGCCATGACAGCAAAAGGTGACCGCATGTTGTGAGATGAGGGGTCAAAAATATCACACACTTGCGTACGCAATTTTCGAAGATCTTTCTTGGGGATGCCCTGTGTTTCACTACCGAACACCCATTTGGAGTGGGCATGTGCATGAATGTACACAGACTTCTGGGGAGGGGACAGTGGCAACTGTCGAATCTTTTTAAGACAGTCGCTCGCCTTTGCTACACGGTTTGATTGCATTGTAGCGTTACGGCACTTATTCATCTGTTGAACACGTCCTAGTGATTTAACCTGGGAAGAAACCTGAACTGGGAGTTGGATTCTCTGCTTCAACAGCTTTCCTTTGAGGACCCTTTTAGCCAGGATTTCAGTTTTCTGGGGGTTGAGTTGTTGACCAATGTCTTTATCAAATTGCCGCACAAATTCAAACGCTCCAGCAATTTCATCAACATAGTGGAAGGAACCCCATATTTTTGCATCATCAATAAAGGTCGCAATGGAGACATGATGAAACTGGTTGTTGGTCATGGCCCTGGTCATAATGGAATAGAACGCATTTACCATTAAAATCGACATAGAACAACCTTGAATGGCACTGTTTTTGGCAAACACCTTCCGCCCATAAAATCGTCCAAGCTTGAATATCTTGATTTGGCCCCGATAAAAACCAGTCAAAGCCCTCGCTACGTTAAGGGGAAGCCCAATGTCACAAGCTATCTGAACAGCAAAATCAGGTACCAACATGTCAAAACATTTTGCACGATCTAAAAATATGGCGATGGGATCAGGATTCTGGTCATGTTCATGAAATTCAAGGGACAAGTCGATCTCATGGGAATCAGCACTCCGCCCGGGTATCCCTCCTAGAAGGCATAATGGGGCGATTGAATTCATCCATGTCGACAAATGTCTAAATCTGAGGGAAGACCACAAAGAATAGACAACACTGCTGACACCAATGGCGCGAATCTGATTCGGGTTCAAAACAGGTCCGTCCTTTTTAGGCAAACATGTCACAGTGATACACTTTACAATGTTCGGCCATTCACCTACAGCTTCAACTAGTTTGCATACAAGGACAAAGAGCTGCCAAGCTGACACAGGAAGTTGCTGCAGTTCCCGATACCACCACATGTCAAAGAGGGAAAGATCAAATCATCCAAGTCTGCAACTCGAAGGCCTTGACGGGCTGCCGTGCTTTCCCAAGTAGCAAACTTCCCACCGCCCCGCAAGCGAGGTAGCACAAGGAGGTGACCACAACCACCCGGGTACACATCCCGGATCAATTCATGAGGAGCAAGCTGACGGCTATGTGTGCCAAGTCTGACATCACCTTTGCAGTGAAGAATCTCTTTGACCTCCTCAATGGACCAGGACGCATCCGCACTGATCATCCGGGTACCTGGAATGCCTTTCACAAAGATTCTAGCCATGTAGGTTTGCGATTCCGGAGAATGGTCATTGAGGCAGGGAACCATGGCCCGCGACTGCACCGCAAACGCGGCAAAAGGCAAACTATGTACCCCAGGGGGAAGAAAGCTAATTGGAAAAGGTGGTTTCCAAAAGCTGAACATTGCAGGAGGATACCAGAACAAAAAGAAAAGCAATGCCACCATTGGTTGAACCCATCTGTTCGTAACAGCCCCCACGATCGTGAACGTTGGTGACTTGGGAGATCCGGGGATCACGCCTGGTCTTGGACTCGATATCTGGTGGCAGATTGACCTTGCAGGACCACAGTTGCATCCATGACACACAGAGTTAGTACGTGATTGAACTTTGTGACAAAAAAGGGGCCGGAGCCACAACACAAAAAACCACACAAGGATCACCAGGATCGCCTCGAACACGATCGAGTGAGCCAAACGTGTCTCCGAAATATGCACAAAACGAATTAGCGAGTCTGTGGCCCAAAAAAGGGTAAAAGCTGTGTAGCCGCTGCATTAATTCGGTGAATTTGCAAAATGCAATTGTCTTTCCGGATTGATAAACGACCTGGCGAGAGCCATCTGGCGTTGGACGGAAAAAAAACAAAAAAGAGCAAAAAGCTGTGTACACCTCTGCTCTGGTTGTCGCAGGCGAGACACGACTTAAAGACATGGATGTTTTTGGAAACACAACAGGCAAAGCCGATGCACGGCACAGAACAAGTCCTAAAGGTCTTGAGGTTTTTGTGGACATGCATGCGTGTTTGTGTTCCCGAGCAGGGATGGGACCATCATGAGTTAGGTTGATGACGCTCCAAGTCTATTGGTTGCATTCTGTGTGTCAAGAGAGTGTTGCGTTTGTGCTTCAAAAGTTGAACAGAAGTAGGACCAGTACATAGTCCAATGAGCTGTCACGATGCCAACAGAAAAAACACACAAAACAGACAAACAAAGCAAACAAACAACCAGAACCAAAAACAAACACCAACCAAAAAACAAAAAACAAACACGAACCACAAAACAAAAAAGGCAGGGTGATCAGCTGGTCAGTTCAACAACGTCGGCAACTTGAAGAATGGTGATAGCATTGTATCATCCATGATATCATCATAGGGATTGGAATGGCGGTCAAACCAAAAAACAAAGCAGGCAACAAGAACAAAAGCCGCCATACACGAACTGCAACTGTCTGATCATCACGCCACCAAAACGAGCCATTGGGGCAGACTTTGCTGCACTACCACTCGCTGCAGTGCAGTCCAGTCCATGGCTTCGACCGGCTACAATGCTACCCCCAAAGCAGCAACAAGAAAGAGCCAGCAAACAAAACCAGGAGACAAAGCTAAAGGAACAAACAAATTCAGAATGATTGGGTTCACCAATGCGCCGTGGGGCTTTTGAACACGACCCAATTGTTGCAATTATTCGTGTCATGCATTCGCGAAAGCCAAGAGGCGATGGACGGGAAAAAAAATCAATGTGGAACGATTGTGAATAGACAGATCGAAGTTTGAAGTTTTCATTTGACCGAATCATCTGTGGAAGATATACATTTGGATGTTTTTGGATGCTCATAGAGCATATAGATCATTTTGTGACAGTCAACGAGCACAACCGACACTGCGGTTGCACTCGTCTCGTTTTGTAGTTGAGAGTTGTGATGTTTTTGTAGAAACCGAACATTATTTGAAGTTTGTGGAAACATTTCAACAGTTTGAGAACCGAATGAAAGCTTTTGATCCTCAGTGGATCGCTTTTAGGAATTTCGTCAAGATTGGAATCCAGTGTGCAGTTTAGACAAAAACCCCTCCTTGGTTTTTGTCACCTTTGAACAGTATTTGAACTGAACACCCAACGACATTCGTTGGCTCAAGTCCGAGCGAGAGAAACAGAGTGTGTGTTGAAGCGTTGCTTGTTGTCTGGAGTGATTTGAGCAAGAGAGCACGGAAAGTTTGACTCACGTTTGTGTATTTGTGGAGAAGCCTTTGGGTAACTTTGATCGCGATAAGGTTTTGTTTTAGTTTTCAAGGCACAACTTAGCGGTGCAAAGTTTTACGTGGTAGCGGAGCTTCGTGCTCCTACCACAGATCTGTGTGATCTTGTTTTGTCTGTGGATCCAGGAACCGTGTTTGTGAGTTTATACTTTGCTCAGGTCTTGCGTGAATCTTGTTTGTGTTTCAGGTATGGCCGACGCATCTGCAAGCGGTGGTGCGGGTCAGGTACCGACACAGCGTGGAGAGAGGGAAAGAAGTCCCACTCGTACGCCTACGACTCAGGAACAGCAACAGCCTGCACAAGGACCTCAACGTTTCAGGATGAACTCGCCGGAGGGCGGACAAGGTTTGCCTGGAGGGGCAACTGCACCTTATGCCTCTGTACCACCCCCGCCGCCGAAAGCTGCCAGTGGTTGTGGAAGTATGCCAGGAAGTCCAACTGGACAGCAAGAAGTTTTCTCCACTGCGCAGATGACTCAGATAGCCCAGATAGTGTCTTTGAGTTTGAACCAGGCTATGGGTGAGTTTAACATGAGGTTGAACGGTTTGCAACAACAGGTAGTTCATCAACAGAATGTGTTTGCTCAGGCACAGGTGCAGCAAGCTGCATCACAACCAGCTCAGGTACCAGTTGCGAAGACATCACCTTCTATCTCAAGTGGTTTGTCATCATTTGGAGATCGTCCACCCACTAGTCCACAACCCAATTTTCCAAGGAACACTGTGGAACAGCCACCAGGCTTGCAGCAGTCGCCTCAGAGACTGATTAGTGAAGTTCGTCAGGGGCAGGGTACTGCACAGAACACCCAAGGTGAAGCATCGTCACAGGATAACAGGGATGTCTTTACGAAGAGTGAGAAGTGGCTTCCTCCATTGCCCAAGTGTGAGCATGGAACTTGGAAGACACGTGAGCAGGAGATTTTGGGTCTTGCCGGCCATGTTCAGTCTTTGAGAAGCTGGGTAGCAAGCATTGGCAAGTGATACGTTTGGGTGGGAGCTTGAAAGTGCGCTGAGTTGGCCGCACGAGTTGCACATGACGAATCTGAAACCTGCACAGCAACTTCGTAGTGCCAGGTTGCTAGCTATCTTGACTCAGGCATTTGCAGAGTATCCACGAGCTCATAAGATCCTTCAGGCCTATTCAGAAGGAATTGGTATGGATGGTTCTTTTCAGGCAGTGCGAGGAACGTCTGGTTTTGAGGCGTTACGTTTGCTTGCAAAGGAGTTCAGTTTGCGATCGAGAGCGGAAGCTGCATTTTTCAGGTCTGAGTTCATGTCCAAGACGTTCAAGGCACAGAGTGGCCCTACACAGATCAGTGATTTGGTCCGATTGCATGCTTCAGGTGAAGGTTACACTGATTATCGCACAGCAGCTCTGAAGTTTGAACAACAACAACAACGTTTGTTTCAGGAGCTTGGTGCAGCTTGGTGCTCATGGGTCAGGAAGACAAGTGCATGCCTTGGAAGGAGATGCTAGCTGGGAAGGCTACTATGGCTACGAAGAGGAGCAGGATTACTATGCCGAAGGTGCTGAAGAGGAGTGGGAATGGGATCCAGAGAGTGAGCTGTGGCTCAACACTGCCGCAATCATCAAGAATTCAGGAGTGAAATGTCGAAAGTGTGGCAAGACTGGACACATGCAGAAGGAGTGCAACACGAATATGGGTCGTGTGAAGTGCTTCAAGTGCGGACAGAGCGGGCATATTGGCGCGAATTGCCAAGCCAGCAGTCCGAAGTCTGCAAGTTCATCTCCGTCTTCGAGCACTGGGAAAGGTTCAGGTGCAGCCAAGGCCAAGCCTGCAGCGAAAGCTGAACGAGGAAAAGGTGGTCGCAAAGGAAAGATGCATGAAGTTTCAGCCGAAGGACCTCAAGAAGAAGAGCAAGAATCTGGAGAAGCGATTATGATGCCGCTCATTTCATCACAGGTTTCGAGTTCAGAGGGAACTTGCAGGTTGTTAGATTCTGGAGCTGTTCAGGTGACAGGCCAGCATTTGCGTCAAATTTTGGCTCAGGACGAAGTTGGGACTGTTCTACGGAGATCTGGTTTGCCAAGGGAGTATACTGTGAACAAAGCTGGACCTCATGACTCAGAACCATGATACGGTTGGATCAGTAGAGCGTGGTGTGAGAGAAGTCAAGGAAGCTCTTGCTGTTTTGCGCTTGGAACTGGCCAAGGCCGGATTGGATTTGGTCGACAGCTTGGTTGCCTGGGAGGCCGCTTCCAGGTATGTGACTGCTATGCACAACCTTCATGGCAAGATCCAGAACACAGGAAAGATTGGAAAGGAATTGCTCAGGAACACATCTGAAGGAACTCGAATTTCCGCCATGTTTTGCCCTAGGGTACTTGCAGAGACCCCAGAAAGTGTTGACAGTATTGGAAGGTTTGTCACTGCTGCGTATTTGTATCCTGTCAGGAACTCGTTTGCTCATTTTGTTTGTGCGAAAATTGCTGATGAACTGAAGTTTTTCCAAGCCAAGAGTTTGAAGCTTGTTTTTCCGATTGAGCATCCACAAGATCTCATTGAACGTTTTGTTTGTCACTCAGGTTCAGGTGATCGTCCATCGCTTGTTGATCAGGCACCCATTGAGATTTGCCAGAGGATTTTGCACGACTTCCAGATCAGGTGCAGCCTCCACGGCATTGGATTGATGCCCATGGACGAACTGAAGGATGCAGTTCATGTGCCACTCGACAAGGCCGACATTCCAAGAAGTGCTGCGAGCGCTATTGGAACTGGATCCGTAACCAGAAGAAGGGAGAAAGGCCAGCTTTGCCCGACGAGCCTGAGGAGCAACCACCAAGAATTGAGCCCAATGACCCGGCTATTGCCGTGCCTTCACGACCATTGCCGCGCATCCCAGGTTTGCCTGCTGGGATGACCCCGACGCGCCGTTGTCCAAGTTGTGAATCAGGTATGAATGCTCCAGGTACCCGGCACTCTGCCGAATGTCGCCAGCGACAAGCTGAGTTTGTGTCAGGTGAAACTGCCAAGCCATCGCTTGGTGATCTGGAGGACCTTCCGGTACAGGAAGGTGGGGTGAGAGATGGTTAAATTCTTACTCTCCATCTTTGGCTCCGGACCCGGTCGAGCCTGCGGACGTTGAGATGGCCACCGAGAACGTTGGCGACATGCCCATGGTTGACGTTTGCATGGCGCAGCCATATCATGTGGGTATGTTGACATCACCAGAACTTGTTCAACGAGATCGGTTTTCAGTGGAGTCAATTCAGTACAATGGCTACTGCGATGAGTTTGTCGTCATGGATTTTTGTGGTCAGAAGATCAAGCTTTGGAAGCCCAGTGGAGCCGTGTCAGTGGAGCCGTGTCTGACGTCACGCTCAGGGACTTGCCAGCTGAAGGAACCTTTTTGGCCATGCAGAAGGAGATTCGTGGACTCACTGCTGTTGGTGCAGGTCAAGTTCTTGCCGAGAATGTGGCAAGGGAAAGTGGCCAACGTTGAGGTCTGCCCCCGCCCACTAACAGTTCAAAACTGCCCCCCTTTCATAAACCACATACCAAAAAAGCACAATCATATTGGTGGTAACTCAGGCCATTTTAGGGGATCCTTAGGGTCTGCTTAGGAGAAGATGTGATCTAGGTGGGCCGTACAAGTAACAAAGGGTGGAGTAGTGAATGCAACAACATCACTACCTTTCAGGTGGCATTGTTTGTGGTTAAACCATTTAAATCATTTTAACGAACATCCTTTTGTATTGCGCCATATTGTTGGAGCCATCAGGACATGTTTGCTGAACTTGTCATCAACTAGCCAAAAAATCAAAGTATCGATGTTGCTGTTGATATCCTTTGATGGTTGGAACGTTGGAATGGTTCTGGGAAGTCTGACAGCTGACATGATTTTGTTTATCTGAATATTTGTGTGTCAAATAGCAATGGCAATAATATGGTATGATGATGCAAGGTGTTGCATCGATATGATGATACGATACTATGACTCATGACATTCTTTACAATATTGAATGCAGCATACCTGAGATACCGAGATACTGCAATCAAACGGTCCAACCATTGTAAGTTATAAGTGAAAAGCGTTACAAAGGCGTGCCTCCAACAACAGTTGTTGAGGTTCTTAATAAACATCATATGATAATTACATTTTTTTCACATTCCCGCTCCTGGCACGGGCTCACCCTTGAGAGTTTTTTTTGGAAAGGAGGTCGGAAAAAAGGAAATGGTATGAGACATTTGCCGGGCCGCTGGTCCGCAGGCTGTCGAGGCCAGGTGGCCTGAGATTCATTTTTTCCAGAGAAATTGTGCTTTTTTCGTGCTTTTTTCGTGCTTTTTTTGTGCTTTTTTTTGTGCTTTTTTTTGTGCTTTTCCGGCGCTCCCGAGCACAAAAAAAAGCACAAAAAAAAGCACAAAAAAAAGCACAATTCATACCACAAAAAAAAGCACAAAAAAAAGCACAATTCATACCACAAAAAAAAGCACAAAAAAAAGCACAATTCATACCACAAAAAAAAGCACAAAAAAAAACACAATTCATACCACAAAAAAAAGCACAAAAAAAAGCACAATTCATACCACAAAAAAAAGCACAAAAAAAGCACAATTCATACCACAAAAAAAAGCACAAAAAAAAGCACAATTCATACCACAAAAAAAAGCACAAAAAAAAGCACAATTCATACCACAAAAAAAAGTACAAAAAAAAGCACAATTCATACCACAAAAAAAAGCACAAAAAAAAGCACAATTCATACCACAAAAAAAAGCACAAAAAAAAGCACAATTCATACCACAAAAAAAAGTACAAAAAAAAACACAATTCATACCACAAAAAAAAGCACAAAAAAAAGCACAATTCATACCACAAAAAAAGCACAAAAAAAAGCACAATTCATACCACAAAAAAAAGCACAAAAAAAAGCACAATTCATACCACAAAAAAAAGCACAAAAAAAAGCACAAATCATGCGCGTTTCCAGCCCGTTCGCATGTGAAATTGTGAAGGGAAACTATTATCTAATTTGTTTTCAATTGCCAGAAAGCACAAAAAAAAGCACAAAAAAAAGCACAATTCATACCACAAAAAAAAGCACAAAAAAAAGCACAATTCATACCACAAAAAAAAGCACAATTCATACCACAAAAAAAAGCACAAAAAAAAACACAATTCATACCACAAAAAAAGCACAAAAAAAACCACAATTCATACCACAAAAAAAAGCACAAAAAAAACCACAATTCATACCACAAAAAAAAACACAAAAAAAAGCACAATTCATACCACAAAAAAAACACAATTCATACCACAAAAAAAAGCACAAAAAAAAGCACAATTCATACCACAAAAAAAAGCACAAAAAAAACCACAATTCATACCACAAAAAAAAGCACAAAAAAAAGCACAATTCATACCACAAAAAAAAGCACAAAAAAAAACACAATTCATACCACAAAAAAAAGCACAATTCATACCACAAAAAAAAGCACAAAAAAAAGCACAATTCATACCACAAAAAAAGCACAATTCATACCACAAAAAAAACACAAAAAAAACAAAGTCATTTTCCTTTTTTCCTGCGCCAGTTTCTGCTTTTTTTTGTGCTTGTTTTGTGCTTTTTTTCTGCTTTTTTTCTGCTTTTGGAAAGTCGCTGCTTTTAAAGCATTTTCAATTGGCCAGCCCGGCCCAGCTCCAGCCCCCACCTCAGCCAGCCAGCCCGCCAGGCCTCTAGCCCCCCAGCATTCCCCAGCTCCCACGCTCCAGCCCCCAGGCTCAGCCCCCAACCCTTGCCCGGGGTCAGTCCAGCAGCCCCGGCCTTTATATGTATTGTACACACACATTCTATTGTTTTGCTATCGGCGCTGCGATGGGCAACATTCTAAACCCTAACAGAATTACTTTTCCATCGGCATTGTGGTGGGCAGCATCCTAAACCCTAACCAGTGTTGCTGTGCCATCAGCGCTGCAATGGGCAGCATCCGAAACCCTAAACAGTATTGCTTTGCCATCATCGCTGCAATGGGCAGCATCCAAAACCCTAAACAATATTGCTTTGCAATCAGCAGCATCACTACCCACAAGGTGCTGCCAAGCTGGATGCATGAGGCATCCCATTGGAAATGCCAATGTCGAATTTTGACAGCAAGGACTTCTGGGCATGGCAAGAAAATGTGCCGACCGTGGAGCCAACTTGCAGGGAATATGCCTGGTCATCTAGCCTTAATAAGGGGAAATGAAAGTCATATTGGGGACTACAACCTGATTTTTTTTGTGCTTTTTTTTGTGGTATGAATTGTGGTCACGGTTACTTCTGCTTGCAGACGATACTTTCTCTCCGTAGTACTAAACAGGGCTCTACTGAGCCCGGTCTGTATATATATGATATCGACCTCTCCTCTATACTCCCATGTCCCCGCGACCTCTGCGCGTGCGATACTTATGCGGCATAAATCTGCATTAGCCAGACACTGCTTAAACCCAACCGTTTGAAACACAAAACACAAACAAGAGAAACCAAACTGTTCTGTTTTTAAAGGGTCGCTTGAAGCAAACCTACCCAATGTTTTTGTGAGTTTGGATATCTCTGTTTGTTAGTTTTGAAAATTTTCGAAATATTCTATGACCTCTCAATGAAGTTTTTGTCTCTTGTATAGACATGTCCGATCATGACAAGTGAGTTTCTCGTTTTTACCATCTGTGAATCCTGAGGACTTTATTTCTGGTAGCAACTCTGGATTAAGGGTGGTGGGAGGGTTCCATAAATCTTTGGAACAGCAGAAAACTGTGCAATCGGGGGTGGAATGCCATGGAGTTGTTGTGGTGACCCTACTCTGAAGGGCAGGACACTGATTGCAGCTTTGAAGGCGGAAAGGAAGATACAATACTCTGGTTTTGCCTGTGGATTTTTCACTGGTTTTTGGACTGGAGTGGCCTTCGTGTTTTGGTTGTTATTTTGCTGATTCAGATCTGCAAGTTCCAATGCTTGATGGAAATGATCCAGGTTTTTCACCACCAAGACCGCTACGAGGTTTTCGACGCCGCTGGACTGATTTGGGGTCTGGCGCTGCTCAGTCGCATGCGGGCTCCTCAGAAGTGGATTCCAATGACAATGGAAATGTGCCAGATCCTCCTTGCAATGGCAGTGGTAGTTTGCATGAGTCTCAATTGCGAGGGCTTGACATGTTTGGTTTTCCACCTGGTTCAGAGGAATTGCATGGTTGGGAGCATGTTCATAAAGGTTTGTCAGAAGGTAAATCTGATGGATATGAACCTAGTTCACCTGGAGAAGATGTGACAGCTCTGCAAGTTGGTCCCAATGTGACTGACCCCATGCGTGTTGAACCTGAGTGGCAGAACCGAGCTCTGGCTTCTCGGAGCAAGTGCCAGCGCGTTGACAGGGAGAAGTTGCCATGGGAGCGGTCTCCTTTCAGCTTTGTCTTTGGCGCCGCAGACAAATGGCAGGGTACCGCTGTCTCAAATTTGGATGACATGTTCAGACCCACAACATTTGGTTGTTCAGATGTTTTGCATTCCCGGGTTGTCTGGGAGCATTCGGAATCAATGCCGACTGCAGCATGCACCACACCTGTGGTTTGTCTCAACCTCAGAAAGGTGAGGCGTGAAACGCCTGATGAAGATCTCCGACGTGTTGCACTGGCCAAACTCAGGGACATCATATTACAAGACCCTTTGGCTACGCAATTGGGGACAAGTGTTCACAATATGTTGAATGCGGGATGCAGCCATGACGTTGTGCTTCAATCCATTTCTGACTGCTTCAGGATGAAGGCTTCATCCACCTTGCAGAAGAGGTCCAGTTCGTTGTGGCGCCTAGGACGTTTGCTGAAGGCTTGCGGTTTCATGCATCCCTTGAGGATCACTGAGGAAGCTCTCTACAGGGCCCTATGTGACCTGCGAGAGAGTGGGTCAGGTGCCACCACGGCTCAACACATGTTGGAGGCTTTACACTTTTTGGATGGGACAGCAAGACTGGTTTTGGTTGACCTTCGAACGGTCATTTCAGGCCGTTGCAAAGGCGTCGCAAAAGACATGTTTCTTTTGAAGAATCCCTTGGAGCAGAGGCATCCTTTGACAATGAGCAATGTGAGATTTTTGCAAGATCTTTATCACAGTCTTCCGAACAGTATGAAATGCATTCTGGGCCAGCTTTTGTTTTGTGTGCACTCATGCTGCCGATGGCGAGACTCACAGAGGGTCAAAATGCTGTGGGTGGAACAAGGGCACGGTGAAACCTTGATTCATGCCGATGCCCTGTCTTCAAAGACAGCTGTCAGTGCAGAGGCGCGCACCAGGTACTTACCCTATGTGGCGCTGGGCTCCGGTGTCAATGGACACGATTGGGGGGCTGACTGGGTGCTGGCTCGAACAACTGAAGGCCTGGAAGGCCAGGATTACATACTGCCAAGTTTTTCCGAGAGGTCCTCTTCTTGGACAGACAGTCCAATGAGCGCTTCGGAGGCTACGTACTGGCTGAGAGAGTTTTTGGGAGACTCACTGAACCCTGGTGAAGCTTTCATGTACGGTTCCCACAGCTGCAAATCCACCCTTCTGACTTGGGTGGGCCGATGCGTGAAGATCCAGTTCAGCCCGATGGAACGCCGGTTGCTTGGGCACCATCTTGAGCCTAGCATGAAGAGCATTCTCACTTATTCAAGAGAATCCTATACAACTGTATACTCAAAGGTGTTGCAGATGTTCAGACTGATGCGTGAAGGGACCTACAACCCAGACCTGCCAGCAATTGACCGTGTGGTCCAGCTCTCAGAAACGGCAGTGGAAGAATCCCAAACTTCAGTGATGGAAACTGCGGAGACTTTTGACAGTGATGCTGATTCAGAGTCAAGTGTGGCCTCGGATTGCGGGGCTGCTGGCGACGACTGCTTTGGGCCTAGCTCAGGGGACAGGATGGGCCTGACATCTTTGTTTCCGGACTTCCCAGGTGTGCCTGAAGCTGGACTGATGGTTCACAAATTGTCCAAGCTTGTTCATGCAATGAATGAAGATGGCTTTCTTGTTTGTGGTAGGAGGCCGTCAGTGAACTTCATACCATACAGCCAAATGACAAGAGACCGTGACCTTTGTGAAGGATGCCGTCAGTGCAGAAACTCTTTCCAGCACGGCTAGCCTTGAATGGCTTGGAACCCAGAAGCGTGGCGAGCTTTGGGGGAAAAAACTGGTGGCGCATCCGAGCGTCAATCATTGGCGAGTGTTAAAATTTTTGTATCATTGATTTCAGACATGTACATAGATTTGAGTCATGCAGATTTGTGCCACTGTTTTTATGATTTTCAGACGTGATCGTTTCATCTTTTGGCAGAGGTACGAGGGGTTTTTGAATCATTTGCATGGTTCAAAACAAAACTGAACGCTGTGCAATCAAATGCAAACCGGTGGCAATGCGGTCAATTCATGTTGTGGGAGTTTCACATCAGAGTGACTCACCATACCCACGGGACATGAAATCACTGACTTGCTTGCATGTCGTTGCCTTGGTGAACCGAAGGGTTCAGGAAACCCACATTCCGCATCCCATCCAGGTTCAGAGGTAGCCGACATGTCTGAATGCATGAAAATCAACTGATGACTGGAAATCATTTCATCACTTTGTCAATCACGATGCAATGAATTTAAGATGTCATGCTTGCTGAGATTTTTGCTGTGCTTGATTTTTCTTCACCATGTTTCTCCAATGTTGTTGAATTGCACTTCATGGTACATTATTGAATGCACTATAGCCTGAACTGTCCTGAAGCAGCGGAAATTTTTCCGTTGCCTTTGCCACGATGTCGTCGACCCTGGACTCAGAAGCTGCATTCACCGACCGTGCCAAGCAGGTTGGACTGGAAACATGGGTGGTGGACAAAATCAAGGAGAAACGCTTTGCAACATTTGGAAAATTTGCTTTTGGTTTTCCGTACTCTCCAAGCAGTGCTGATGAGACACCTTTGAGAGAGTTCATGACAAAGCTGCTGGACGAAGAACCAAGCAGCGATCAAATGTCGTCCTTACGACGCCTGTTTTTCGAGAGTCATACAATGGCTCTCACAGATGTTCGTCAAAGGGCTGAGAGTAACCCTGACCCTGGGGTGCCAACCAGAAAGTTGCCGACTGCTGAGCGCATAGCCCAGCAGAAGGCACAAGAAGATCGCCTAGGAGGCCTAATCTTCAATCCAACGACGATACCATCAAATCACCTTGTGGATTTGTTCGTGGACATGATTGAGACTGGAGTGTTGGTGTATGTGAAGCCAGAGGCTTGTTGCAACAGAGCCCAAGAAGTTGAGATGGTCAAACGAGATTTGTCCGTATCCACTGATGCGGCTGGCCTTTTGAAGCTGTCCTCAAAGAGCGGCGACCCAACTTGTGAGGCTAACAGCGAACTCAAGCTACGAGCAGCATGGCGGAGAAGGAATTTGGCTATGGACTTGGCTGGATTGGCCTCTTTCGAGACTACAGAGTGCTGGACACAATTCCTTTTCACTCAGTTGATGCGGGAGCAACCGAAGGGATTTGCAAAAATCTCACTGCAGCAACTGTTGGACTGCGATCGACAACTTTTCATACAGGCTTCGCATATGACCATGGGTAAGCTTGCGGCTGACTCTCAAGGCGTTAAGCCCTTGGATGAAGTGTTCCAGAAGTTGAAGGATACTACTGAGATTTTGCAATATCTCACGCCTTTGCCGGCGCAGCGAGCTCATGATCCACCGCCTCAGGGCGACAACAGACCATCAAAGGTCGCACGAACAGAGAAGCCAACCAAAGGGCAAGGAAAAGGAAAAGGTGGCTCAGGTGCAGCTGGACCGAAACCACAGCTGCCTGATGGCTGTGTTACTCATGATGAGGACAAGCATCCCCTTTGCTTCGCCTACCAGTCTGGCAAGTGCAAGTTCAAGGGCCCTGCGGGCAAACGTTGTGCAAGAGGGTATCATAAGTGTTACAAGAAGGGATGCTATCGGCCGAGGCCGTACTACTTGTGCAACCACTCAGACTGAAAGGAGGCAGAAACCGTTTCACAATTGCAGAATTCATCTACTCCTTTGTTTGTGGAGATTTTTGCGGGACGAGGGTCCCTATCTCGAGCGTTTGCACAGGCAGGTTTTTCAGTTTTGAGTATTGACCATGATGGCAGCAAAGCGGTGGTGCCAATGATCACTTTGGATTTGACCACTCCTTCAGGTCAAGCAATTCTCTGGGCTATACTCCAATCCCCAAATTTATTGGGGATTCACCTTGGCTTGCCGTGCGGGACGGCCAGCTTGGCCCGTGAAAGGCCAGTTTCAAAAGCCCTGCAAGCACAAGGAGCTCCAAACCCTCCTCCTTTGAGGTCAGCCCTATTTCCTCTTGGTCTTCCTGACCTCAGTGATTACCACCGCGCAAAGGTGAACAGTGCAAACGTGCTGTACCGGTTGGCATCATCCCAGAGTTTCATCACTTCACCAGAAAGCTTGTGGATGCACCCCTACAGCCAGGTACGAAACTCCTAGCTCCTCATTTAGGGGGAAATAGTCGGGAGGAGCTGCAGACAGAAAGTGGTGATCATGCGGAAAATGGTGAAAATGGTGAGCTGGACAAGAAATTTGTGAAGGTAGGGGTATACCATACTCCAAAACAGTTTGTCAGCCGTGCAAGGGAGCTTAGACATCCCATTATTGCCACGGACCACCTAGAGCCTGCGACCAGTTATGCTTTAAATTTCAATTTGAAGTACCCTGCGGAGCTTGTGAGTCTTGAGCGCAAGAAGAACCTCCTTTTTGCAAAACTGCTGGCTGTCCAAACTGAGGATCAGGAAAAGGCGCTGCACAAAAGCCTACCAGAAAGCTTGGCGAAGGTGCTCTCCGGAAAGCGCATTCTGGTTTGGGAACAACTGCTGAAAAAGTATGAGTATGACGACATGGAGGTGGTGCGTTTTATGAAGGAGGGTGTGCGATTGGTGGGGGCCCATGACTCCCCGCTTTGCTATCCCGAGAGGATCAAAGCTGCGAGCCTCACAAAGCCTGATTTGGAAAGTTCTGCAGTTTGGCGGCGAAGAGCAATCATTGGTAAGCGGCTTGAAACCAGTGACCCAGCTCATACCCGTCACTTGGAGGAGACTGCTTTGGAAGAGCTGGACATGGGCTTTATAGAGGGTCCCTTCTTTTCGGAAGGCGCTGTGAGTGACTACTTTGGTCATGACAAATGGATGGTGGTGCGAAGGTTTGTCCTGGTGCAAGGGGCTGAACAGAAGTTGCGGCCTATTGACGATTGCTTGGAAGCCCAACTTAACATGGGCTTCACCTCCACTTCGTATCTTAAGTTGCAGGATGTGGATTACATCGCCAGCTTGGCCTTGAAGGTGGCGGAAGCTGTGTCAGCAGGCCAGCAAAAACATGGCTCAGGTGAATGGGCTGGAAAATGCCTTGACTTGAGCAAGGCTTATAAACAGATGGGCATTCACCCTTCTGATCGCCACCTGGCGGTCATTTACTTTGAAGGCGAGGATGGCCTCCCTAGGTTTTACGTGTCAAATTCACTGATGTTTGGGGCAACAGCAGCAGTCTACAGCTTCAACCGTGTCAGCAGGAGCATCTGGTGGCTTCTCAACAAGATGCTCCTGATTCCTTGTGGGGTCTTCTACGATGACTACCCGTTGTTTTCCCCAACCGAGCTGGCTAGTGATGCCGATGCCAGCGCCAGTGCTCTTTTAGATATCCTTGGATGGAAGCATGCTAGAACAGGTCCAAAAGGCCTTCCGTTTGCCCCTCGTTTTAATGTTCTGGGATGTGCTCTCGACTTGAGCCAGATACCTCAAGGCATTGTGGTGACTGAAAACAAGCCTGGTAGGTTGGACAGGATAAAGCAGCACCTTGCGGAGATCAAGCAGTCTGGGCGCATCACTTTGCATGAAGCCCAGGTGCTCCATGGACTTGTAAGGTACTCCTGTGGCTTTTTCTCAGGCAAACACTTGTTCCAGGTGTGTGCAGAAATTGTAAACTTCATGTCTGCGTCGGCTGTCTCCAGGCGAGCCAATGTTGCAGACTTCTGCGATTATGCTACAGAGATGTTGGACCAGAGCAGGCCTCGATCCATTTCCTCAGGGGGCGAGAAACGTCCCATCCTGGTGTTTACTGATGGAGCCTGGGAAGCTGGAGTGTCTGGCCTGGGGGCCGTTTTGCTTGATTACGCTAGCGGCGAGCGTCATGTGCTTACCGGAGAAGTGCCTGAAGTTCTGCTTACCCACTGGAAACAGCAGGTGGGTGAGCAACTCATATGCCAAATTGAGTTGTATGCACTTGTGGCAGTGCGGTGGCAATTCAGGAAACTGCTTGCAAACAGGAGGGTCATTTGGTTTGTCGATAACGAAGCGGCCAGGTTTTCTGCAATCAAAGGCATCAGTGCTACCCTGACCATGCGAATTTTGGTGCGAGAGTTTTTCAGCTTGGAAGCCTCAACACCTACTTTTCCATGGATTGAGAGGGTTCCCAGTGCCTCGAATCCAGCGGATGGCCCTTCGCGCCAATCCCCTGGAGAAGTCATGGCTTTGCTTGGAATAGAAAACTGCACTTCTTTTGAACACCCCGGCGAGCTTGTGAACCTTCTCCTCAAGTCCAGCCGGTCAATGAAGAAGGGGTGAAATCCGACCAGCTGGTATATTGGTCGTTCAAACTTGGGTGACATCCCACCAGTAACCAGAATGGTCAAACTTTGAGAAACTTGTCAGATCCTGTGCGATCGTCCTCAACGAGACCTCTTTTTCCCCGGACTCCTTGCGGATGCAAGCGTCGTGTCCAAAAAGATTTGCAGCTCGTTTTCCATTGCATTCGAACCACTGTTTGCTGGCAACTGTTTTTTGAGATTTCTGTACCGTTTTATTTCCGAGAAAGTTCAGTGTGTTATTTGGAATTTTTCGGAAAGCGACAGGCGTTTCGTGCGGTTTGGAGTCTCTAGCCTTTGCGGTGTTTTGGCCGGTGCTAAGTGTGCACGCTGAGGTTATAATTTATGGGGGTAATGATTATATAGAGGGTTAGGTCCCACATATAATACAGACTTTAGTACATATGGGAGAAGGTTACTTCTGCTTGCAGACGATACTTTCTCTCCGTAGTACTAAACAGGGCTCTACTGAGCCCGGTCTGTATATATATGATATCGACCTCTCCTCTATACTCCCATGTCCCCGCGACCTCTGCGCGTGCGATACTTATGCGGCATAAATCTGCATTAGCCAGACACTGCTTAAACCCAACCGTTTGAAACACAAAACACAAACAAGAGAAACCAAACTGTTCTGTTTTTAAAGGGTCGCTTGAAGCAAACCTACCCAATGTTTTTGTGAGTTTGGATATCTCTGTTTGTTAGTTTTGAAAATTTTCGAAATATTCTATGACCTCTCAATGAAGTTTTTGTCTCTTGTATAGACATGTCCGATCATGACAAGTGAGTTTCTCGTTTTTACCATCTGTGAATCCTGAGGACTTTATTTCTGGTAGCAACTCTGGATTAAGGGTGGTGGGAGGGTTCCATAAATCTTTGGAACAGCAGAAAACTGTCCCTCCCAAATCCCACCCGTTTTCTGGGGGTGAAATCCGACCAGCTGGTATATTGGTCGTTCAAACTTGGGTGACATCCCACCAGTAACCAGAATGGTCAAACTTTGAGATATATAGAGGGTTAGGTCCCACATATAATACAGACTTTAGTACATATGGGAGAATGTTAGTGTCACGAGGCAGAGCCCAAGGCCAACGCATCATTGGCACAAGGTGGGTTACCAACGAGAAAGAGGAAGCTCAGGAAGGTGTGCGAAGGATTTTGCAAGTGGACAGTCTGCCAGAAGTATGGGCATCAGTGGCCCAACACCCAGCATTGAAGCTCTCAGGATGGTTCTTGGAGTTGCCTGTGGGGCGTGGAGTGTTGGGAATCAAGCCATGTTTTTGGCAGGTTTGGACGTTTCTCAGGCGTTCATGAACTCACCATTGGAGCGACCAGAGATTCTCCGGATGCCGCTATCCATGTCAACCATGAAGGGAGAAGCAATTTTTCTATGGGCTGAGAAAGGCATCAATGGTCTGAGAATTGCCTCTCAGGCATGGAGCGTTTTCTTTTCATGAATTGTCAAGAGCATTGGAGTAGTTTCAGGTACTGTGGAGCCTTGTTTGTATGTTGGTCGAATGGTTGGCAAAGATCAGGCACCCATCATCATCATGGCGTACGTCGATGATTTGCTTGTTGCCACCACTTCGGAATCAGCCCTCAAGACCCTCATGACTGCACTGTCAGCTCATGTCAAGGTTCGAGAGACTGGCCGCGTTGGTTTGAAAGGGGGACACTTGCGTTTCCTTGGTCGAAGTATCTTTCGACGGCCAGGCTCATCTACTTTGTACATACAGGTGGATCCAACATATTTGGATGAAGCGTTTGCTGAGTTTGATTTGAGGAAGGGAAGCACAACATTTTCGGATTTGCGTCCCATTCTGGAACAGGAAGGAAGCCAACCATTGTCAGCAGAAGGACATGCACAGTTCTAGGTCGTTTGTCATAGTATTGCCAGACACGTCAAGCCTTGTTGATTTTGGTCAGCATGCTTGGAACTGGTCAGGCACAACCGTTTGAGACCCATGAAAAATGTTTGCGTGCTGTGCTCAGGTACCTTATGACTGACATGGATGTCGCATTGCGTTTTCCATCAGAAGAGCTTGCTTTGCCCGATGTGAAAGGTTTGGAAGTGTACACAGATGCTGGGTTTGCTCCCATGAAGAGTACTGGACATCGTTCTGTTTCAGGTACTTGCTTCATTTTCCAACAGTGTTTGATGAAGTGTTTCAGCGGGCACCAGTCGTCTGTGACGCTCTCCTCTTGTGAGGCTGAGCTTGTTGCATTACAGTCAGGTGTTCAGGAGGGAATCGGCTTGCTCAGGACTTTGGGTTTTGTGCTTGGTCGTTTGTATCCATGGGTTGACATTATCCCTCAGGACGGTCAGGTGATTTGGTATGATGAAGCAGAGTCTGATGATGAAGACTCTATGAAAGTTTCATACTTGTTTCACTGGTCGTCAAGACCGACAGTTTGTCAGGGAAAATGCTTCTCGAAGCATCTGATTTGCAACGAAAGAGCCGACACATTGAGATCAAAGTTTATTGGCTCAGAGAGTTGATGGATCGCAAAGTTTTGCTTTTGTCACATGTTCCAGGAACTTTGAACCCAGCGGATTGCTTTACCAAGTGTTTGCCACCTCAGAAGTTTTTATTTTACAGGAACATGCTTGGATTTGTGAAAGTTGATTTCAGTTTGATTTCGAACATCCTTGGTTTTTGCTTGAACGTTTGTGACAACAGCACAACAGTTATTCAAAACCAATTTCATGTTTGTCAAACAGGAACTGCGTTTTGTGTGGAGAACGTTTGATTTTGTTTGCTTTGGAAGAAGAACTGGAAGTTTCAGGAGATCAGAGATCATTTCGTCATGTGAAAGTTGTGTTTTCCCAAGAAAGCTTGACAAACCCGGACAGTTTGCCTCTTGTTGTCGCGCTGATGGCAGAGGAAAACACACGGTGCAATGTCTCAGGGTACACTCGTGTGGACTGGACGACAGGAGGGCCAAGAGAAGACCCGACTGGGGGCGTTATGCGCCGAGATGCAGTGGTCGAGGAAGTGTTTGAAGCTTCATCAGGTGAGCCAGCTGCGACTGTTTCAGGTACACCAGACACCAAAGAAGCAGTTTCAGGTGGACCAGCCACAGGTGAAGCAACTTCAGGAGAGAAGCCGCCAGGTGAACCGTCTTCTGGATCTGGGAAGAAACCTCAGGTGAAGAAGATGCCGAAGCGCCCGGCTGCGAAGCTGTTGCGACTCAGCGTGCTGATGAAACTTTATTTTCCCTCTCCCTAAAAAGAAGCTGAAAGCAGTTTCTAGTAGGACTCCCTCTAGCGTCTGCGTGCGTTCTCCGCGTCTTCCTGCGCTGTGCATTTGGGTAGTGGTGATCTTGTGGTAGCTGCGGGTTCAACCATAAGTGGTTCCTTATTTTGTGTGTTTCTGTTTCAAAGGTGAAACTCACAATCTGCAGCTACAACATGTCACCGTGAAGTTTTTTATAAGTGAACAGAGGTTCGTTTTTTTGTGCACAGTGCGCAAGGATGACACACACAAACTGTAATCTGAAACGTAATATGTTCTGCCAACCATTCACTGAATTCTATATTCGTGTGATCTTTTCATTTCAAGTAAGCGCCTCCAAAGGGAGGGAGGGTGGGTCCACTTATTTAGTGGCGTGTTTTCTCTTTTTGTGGCCATGGGGGTGAAATGTTGAGATTGCAGTGGGACCCTGAGAGATATGACTACGTTAGTGAGCATCAACTGTGGTGTACAACGTGGTCAATTTGGGACCTTACTGAAAGAGGTGCATACGTTGAAGTGAGGTGTTTTGCATTTTTGGACCTTGGCTCATTGCAATTTTTGTGCTGGACTTGCTACGGTATTTATTTGGAAAGTGGTGACATTTTGGAAAGATTGGATGAATACCGACAGTCAGAGGGAGCAGTTTGATGATGACAGCTTCCTGTCAATGGTCTCAGACCCTGTTGCAAGAGCCTCGGATGAAACTGCTGATGACGTTTTGCAAAACTCAGATTACAATGAACCTGTTCTTGCACCTTTAATGTCGGAACAAAGTCGTCCAGATGTTTCTCAACATGAACCTGGTTTGCATGGCTTGGAGGGTTCTCAGCATGACCTCGGTTTTCAACACCTGGACGGTTGCAGCCTTCCACAACCCTTTCAGGGTGAATTTGCGGTTGAGACCTCAGGTGCACCAGTTTCAAGAGCAGATTGCAACAGAGCGTTGTTTGGAGCCCGCATGTCATCAATGAGTGATGTAGAGTTGAAAACGCCTTGGGAAACGGGAATCATGAAACATCTTTTTGACAGTGATGATGATGCTATTTTTCCGAAAGTTGTACCTGCAGTGCCACCAGATTACTTGATGCCTGTTGCAACAAGTGGTACAGAGCCTTCAGAACCTCTGGGTATGTCAGGAAGGCCCATGGCTGAGAGCTTGGTACATGCAGACGTCTCTATGCCGTTGTATTCATTTGCAATCAAAGTTGTGCCTGACAGAGATATGTTTTTGGAAGATGCTGCATTGTGGGAAAAGGCAATCCACAAGTGGTTGCAGGTTTTTGACATTCTTGGATTCCCTGGCATGTTGGGTCATGCGTTGCTTTCTGAACAGGAGATGCGGCGGGGGGATCGCAGAGCGTGGTCCTACGTGATGCACTTGGCGTCAAGTCCCCAAGGACTGCTCTTAAAAGAGCTCAGACATTGCTGCGTTATTTTTCATGGTTGCAATCAAACGGTCAAGACTGGGATCCATGGAACAGATTGATGTGCCTACAGTACATGGGACAGACGGGAACTCAAGTGCAAGCTGCATCAAAGGGCATCACTTTGTTGGAGGCGCTTAGATTCAGTAAATATGTGATGGATTTACCAATTCCAGAGGCGCTGTTGTCGGATCCCCAATTGAGAGGCAGAGCACAGAGGCTGATGATGGCAAAGGACTCCTATCACCCTGCTAGGCCTCTCAGGACATCGGAATTGGCATTACTGGAAAAGGCCATGGACTCTGGAATGGACCCAAGGGATGTCTACCTTTTGGGTGCTGTGATTTTTGCAGTATTGTCCAGATCAAGATGGTCGGACCTCAGGTATGTGGATCAGTTTTGGGTTGAACGTGCAGAGTTCAATGGTGAGCCTTTTGGTTTTGTGGAGGCCAGGACAAAGTTTCACAAGACGGCCACGAGTCTTGCCAAGAAGCTGAGGTATATGCCCCTTGTGGCGCCATTGCAGGGGGTTACAGAAGTCGACTGGTCAAAGATTTGGCTTGAATCTATGCTTGAACTGAATGTGGATATCAGCTATGAACCCTTTGGGGCGATTTGCAGGGCCCCATCACAGGGCGGTGGGCTGTACGCCCGCTCGTGCACTTCGGAGGAGATCGGCGCTTTCATCAACAAGCTCCTCAAAACGGGCTCGGACAATTCAATCTCATCACACAGTTTCAAGTATTCCACTCTGGTTTGGTGCAGTGCTTATGGCTTGGATGAACCCTCCCGCACGCTGCTGGGGCATCACGAGCTCCAAGGTTCGAAGTCGATGGCAGTATACTCACGGGATATGCTGACGCGGCCGCTGCAGCTGTACTGCAGCATGTTGTCAAACATCAGGAAGGACCACTTTCGTCCTGATGAATCTCGCACAAGCCGAATGCTGGACTTGATGAAGATTTCTGAGAATGTTGTTGGAGCAGGTGACCAAGGCACAGCGGCGGCTGCCCAAGTTGCTTTCGATCCTGGTCATGTGGCAGATGATGACGGTGGAAATGAGCTTTCTACGCCGGTGGAAACGGAATGCAAGTCAATAGTTGACGACGAGCAGGTGGAGGAGGAGTTTAGTGAGATCCCTTCGTCAGACTCCAGTTCGGATGAGTCAGACAGTGATAGCGATGGAGCTGGGCCACCCGCCAAGGTCGATATCCTGGCCCGGCTTGGAGAAACAGGAGAAGTCACGTAGTGCACAAGTGCTCGGAGATCGAGCAGCAGACTGCATGTGGCAGGCTCATTGTTCAAGCGAACTTTGAGTTGTTGGAACAGGGCAGCTCCTCCTTGAATGCAAGGTGTAGCCGGTGCTTCAAAGGTGAGGTGATCACCAATGTGGGGGGGGCTTATAGAAGCCTTTGGCCAGCAGAGGGCTAAGCGCCCCAGAGCCAAGTGAGTGAGCTGACCTGGACAAAAAGTGTGCCCGAGTGTCTTCTCCTTGTTTTTCTTTCAACCAGCGTGTTATACTTGCAATACATTTCTTCTTTTACTGCACATCCTTGATTTGAGCCTTCATGCATGAGAGTTGCCAACCGTGACATTAATCTTTAATAAAGTTGTTGTGGCTAAAGTGCCTTCGTCGCAATAGATGTGAGCATCTTGAGGCAAAGGCCACCTGATTGAATGCAATCAGTTTTTCATTTTGTTTTAGAGCCGAAAGCGGTATGGGAACCATGACATGAGTTGAGAGCGACTGCATGTTTTGGTTTCAGGTCGTGCCCAGCGTTTGAGCTGGCAAATGTTTTATGCAAAGGCAGCCAACACGACATGAGCATGTCAGAGGATTGCGATTCCCTCTTTTTGGGAACTTTCCATTGCAGTGTCATGGCAGTCAGCTGTATTTTATAAAACAAAAACCCTTGGAGAGCGGTGGGGTAACCCCAAACTTGCGCTATGGCAACGTCGTCGATACTGGACTCTGAAGCAACTTTTGTTCAGCAGGCGGAGGATGCAGGGCTGACTCAAATATGGGTAGACGCCCTAAGGACAAGTTCGTTAGCTACATTTGCAAAGCTGGCTTTCGCAGTGACTAGTCCTGGGACAGTGGCGACTGATGAACAGGTGAATAGATTCCTGAACACCTTGCGTCCAGGAGCTCCAGCTACCATAGCTGAACTTGCAGCATTCAAAAGGATTTTATTCGAGAGTCAGACTTTGATGATGCATAGCTTTAAAGCGGAAGCAAAGGGCGAAGATTCAGCGCCAAAGCGCATGGCACAGCCCGAAAGGGATGCGCGGTTGGAAAGGCAGAGGGAACAACTGAGGGGGCTTGAAATCAAGGGCCCTTTGGAACCTGCCCATGGGCTTTATGATCTTCGTGCTGCAATGATCGAGCGCAACGAAGTCTCCTACATCAACCCCAACAGATGCCTATCTAGGCAGCAAGAGCTTATGGGGTCGAAGCCAGAAAAGGAAATTCAACTTGATGCTACAAAAACATCGCTCATTGTGAAGGAGCAGCAGACCCATTCAGAGATTAGCATCAGCTCAGATTTGGCGTTGTATCAGGCGCTACAGAGGCGCACTTTAGCAATGGATTTGACGGGCTTGGCTTCCTATGAAGTTATGAGAAAGTGGATTGATCGTCTTTTTTCACTCTATGCTCAGGCCCCAGCACCCGGATTCCAGAAGGTGACACAGGCTCAGTTGCTACGTGCAGATCGGCAGGCATTTGTGCGCATCAGTGAACAGTTTACAGGGTCATTGAAGACCTTTGCGGGGGCTGGCAAGCCGTTGGACCCGCTCATTGAGCGTTTGGAGGCGGACATGACGGTCACATATTTCATGTTGCCGATACCAGCAGGCCAAGGACAAGGTGGTACCAGCACGGACAAGGTTGACAGGGACAAAAAACGTCCTGAAGCTCCAAGCAACACAAAAGGTCCCACGAACCAGAACAAGCATCAAAAAGGTGCATCAAAGGGTTCAAACAAAGGACCAAAGGGCAAAAAGAGAGATCCAGTGCCGCAGTCTCTGAAAGGGATGCACTCTAGGACGCCGCAGGGCGACCCTATTTGCTTTGCCTTCAACTTGGGCTCATGCAAGCAAGGAGCAACATGCCCTCGCAAACACGTTTGTGCGGTGCCGGGCTGTTACAAGGCTCACCCTCAGACAGAGCATCAATGACACGTTGATCATGCTGCTGGAGGTAACCTAACCTACGCAATAAAACACTTCTGTCCTGACAGCTTTGGAGTTGATCACAAAGTGAACAAACGAAAAAAGTCAAAGTTGTTTGCATAGAATTGACGAAAGAGGACCACCAAGAACTGGTGCAGCAGTGGGCTTGTCAGGAACGTGCCTCTCATTCCCGGATGGGAAACCCGGCTTCAAAGGGCTGCATGCGGTGAAACTGAGGGCGGCTAATCGCCTTTATAGCTACATGCGCAGGCTCATAAACAGCTACATGCAATGGACATTATTTGGAGGGTCGAGAACCCTTTGACAAGTTTCACAGAGCCGTTTTATTGTGAGCTGCATAATTGCATGTTTTGGTGGAAAACGTTGAGGCGCACATGTTTGGCTTCTAATAGCATCGCTGTGATGTCATTGAATATTTCATGTGATGGACAACATGAACATGCACCGTGGTCCATCAATAATGGTGTTTTCGATACCTCACTGGAGGCCGAATACACACCATGCCTAGCCAAAGCTCTGGCTACAGCCATTTTGGAGGGTATTTCAGGTCAATACAAGCTCCTTCATGTGGCACAACATGCAAAGAAACTCAAACCCTCACTTGTTCTGCCATCGCAGCTGAAAGACAACCCACCAGAGCGCTTCAGCTTTCCCTGAGTTTTCACATATTGTTGTGCTTTCCCAATTTACCATGTCATGTTACTTTCAACATTTCCAATCCAGTTTTACAGCAGTGTTCGAACGTTACATGGCTTCAGCAAGCCTGCACCATTCCCTGTCAGAATAGGTTGTTGAGAGCGACCAACAACAAGGGGGGTGAAATCCGTCGCTTCAAGTTTTCAGTGGAACATACGCAGACACTGAGATCATGGTCAGACACTGGTCAGAATGGTTCAAGTGAGGCGGAACTGCAGTTGTGAAATCCGTCGCTTCAAGTTTTCAGTGGAACATACGCAGACACTGAGATCATGGTCAGACACTGGTCAGAATGGTTCAAGTGAGGCGGAACTGCAGTTGAGGAAGTGCGCAGAGTGCAGAGATAAGTGTACCCCCTTTTTCATTTGTCTTGGACGCTGATAGCACAACTGGAGTTAGCTGTGACACGGTTTTTGGTATTAGACGGACGCCAGAGGAATTTATATCTCAGGCGGTTGCAGTGGGACATCCACTTATGGTCTTTTCTGGGTTGCCGACGGAAGTCGAAGATGCTTGCGTGCATGTTACGGAAAGTGAGGAATTTGTGGTAATAAACGATAGGGGCAGCGAGTGGGATGAGTGGCTGAGAATATCCAAAATTTTTCAAAAGGAGGAGCAAGCATTGAAATCGGGAATGCCAGCTGGCCGCAGAAAATTTTTAGAGAGCAAGCGTTTGTGGTTGATGAAGCATATCATCCAGGAGAGCAGTATGAAGACAGAGATCTTGCGTGGATTTGGAAAAGGGTCTTTCGCTTGTGGGAGAAGTCCCGCGCTCAAATGTTTTGCCTTGCCTGAAAAGTCATTACCCGCTACAATGACCATAACGGACCTGACTCAGAATGCAAAGAAGGCAAACCTGGTTTTGAGATACATGACGAGGAGCAGAGGGTCGGAGGACCTGGATCAGAAACTTTGGGAGAAGACACGGCTGGAAGTTAGCAAAGGATGGCTGGCTGGCCCGATTTGCTGGGATAGATTGCCTGAGGATGCCACTGTATCCCGATGTTTTTCCCGGGACCAATCTGGAGAAGTACGTCCGATTGACGACCGAAACAAGGTCAGGTGAATGCCACTGTCACCTCGTTTGAACAAGCCGCTGTGGATGGTCCAGATGTTATCAGTGCAATTGCCATATTCCTCATGCGTTGTTTGAAAGCGGCTGGAAAGAGCACCGACCTCTTGGGAAGGTCGCTGGACCTGGCTGCAGCACTACAGACAATTGGCTATAGCAGAAGATTCTCTGAAGCGTTCCTGCTTATCGGTTTAGTCACCGCAAAACAAAAAAGGCCGAACTGTTCAGCCAAACTGCATTGCCCTCTGGATCGAGAACAACGGTGAACGCTTTCCTCAGATGCGCAAGATTTCTTTGATGGGTGTCAGCACGATGCCCAAAATTGCCGGTGTCGTGTTACTTTGATGACTTTGTAGTTTTTTCACACCGGCTTTGGCCAACAATACTCAAGCTGCTCTGTGTCTCATGTTGGACATACTTGGCTGGAACTTTGATAGGGAAGGGCCTAAGAGCGATGAATTTTCACGACTGGTTATGGCCCTACGTGTTCAATCTGTTCTTTCTGGATATGCTGATGGTTTACTCAAGGTATCCAACACCGAAAAGTGTGTCAAGGAAACCACTGAGTTGCTTGATCAAGCTCTTGCTGCTTGTACTTTGGATAAGAAGAGTGCACTAACTCTGAGGGGTATCAGACTTGGCCACCTTTTTGACAGATGGAAGGCAGACAGCGATTGGAGAACTGGAGACCTTGGTAGCTTCCATGTCGCTCATGGTTTGGTGCCAGTTACTGAAATCGGCGCCGCCTATGGTCTATATTGACAATGAGGGTTCGAAATTTTCTTGATCATGGGCTATTCGGGATCACCGTCCATAACTGCTGTATGTGCACTTGCAGCTAATTATCTGGACACCTACTACATCTTACCCTGGTTTAGCAGAGTTCCTTTTCCGTCAAACTTGGCTGACTTCCCCTTCAGGTTGATGGATCATCCTCTTTTAAGAAGAGACTTGAGAGTCCCTGAGAGGGATGCCAGAGATGCCTTCAAAGGAAGCATGAGTGTCATTGTGATGGCAAAGACGCCACAATCAACATGGGTGGGGGCCGTGGCGAAAGCGGGCGGCGTGAATTCCCCATCGTCTAAGAAGTAAAAAGAGTGCGCTGAACTTCTTTGACTGGAACTGTGTGACCTGTATTTTCGATCCATCTTTTTTCATCAGCTGAGATTATTTTGGCGACGGGACGTTTGTTTGCGGAATTTTGGCGAGAGCGTTGTTTATATATATATACTGAGATGTGTATATATATATATATTTCTATTCTTGGGTAAGTTTTTCTCAAACGGTGATGTGCGCAGCAGAGATGATGTTTCGTTTGTGTGTCTCGTTTTGTTTTGTTTTGCACGCTTGTGATGGATGTCCACGGTTTTTGGGTTTGGGAAAATAAGTTGCGACTCAGCGTGCTGATGAAACTTTATTTTCCCTCTCCCTAAAAAGAAGCTGAAAGCAGCTTCTAGTAGGACTCCCTCTAGCGTCTGCGTGCGTTCTCCGCGTCTTCCTGCGCTGTGCATTTGGGTAGTGGTGATCTTGTGGTAGCTGCGGGTTCAACCATAAGTGGTTCCTTATTTTGTGTGTTTCTGTTTCAAAGGTGAAACTCACAATCTGCAGCTACAACATGTCACCGTGAAGTTTTTTATAAGTGAACAGAGGTTCGGTTTTTTGTGCACAGTGCGCAAGGATGACACACACAAACTGTAATCTGAAACGTAATATGTTCTGTCAACCATTCACTGAATTCTATATTCGTGTGATCTTTTCATTTCAAGTAAGCGCCTCCAAAGGGAGGGAGGGTGGGTCCACTTATTTAGTGGCGTGTTTTCTCTTTTTGTGCCCCCCCCCCACCCTGCACATTCGTGGTGAGAGCACCACTTCTTTGGTTGACATGAACAATTACACACTTTGTTTCACAGAATACGTGTGGAAGGCCACTTCAATACCGTATTCTCTCCTCTTATTTACCCCGTGGCGAAAGCGGGCTGCGTGAATTCCCATCGTCTAAGAAGTAAAAAGAGTGCGCTGAACTTCTTTGACTGGAACTGTGTGACCTGTATTTTCGATCCATCTTTTTTCATCAGCTGAGATTATTTTGGCGACGGGACGTTTGTTTGCGGAATTTTGGCGAGAGCGTTGTTTATATATATATATATACTGAGATGTATATATATATATATTTCTATTCTTGGGTAAGTTTTTCTCAAACGGTGATGTGCGCAGCAGAGATGATG
>CAMXCT020004093.1:0-7500 GCA_947184155.2 Cladocopium goreaui | reverse complement strand
TGTTCACCCGAAAGGCCGGCTCTGGTAAGAGAAAAACCAGGGTAGTGGCCTGTGGCAATTGCATGTCAGAACGCGAGACTGCTGATTTGTATGCTGCCGGTCTGGATGCAACCCAACTTCGCTGCATCCTCAAGGAGTCCACCCTTCAGAACTGGGAGATTGGTGTGTGCGACATTCGCACGGCATTTCTTTTGGCACCAACTAGTCAGTCTGAATTAATTGTCATTCAACCTCCTCGCATCCTTATCGACTGTGGCGTCATCCCGGAGGGCACTATGTGGATTGTCACTGGAGCCCTTTATGGTCTCACCACTGCTCCAAGGGACTGGGGAGGCTTTAGAGACGCAACTTTGACGTCATGCCGCTGGTCTGGCCTTTTGAATGGTTGTCGGGTTCAATACCAATTTCAGCAGCTCTCTGATCCCAATGTTTGGCAGATTCTCAGCACTGCAGACGGCTCTGATTCAACAGTTTGTGGATATCTTGCGGTGTATGTAGACGACCTATTATTCGTTGGTCCTGATTGTGTCATTGATGATGCTTTTGCCAGGATCCGTTCAATGTGGGTCACTTCTGATTTTGAGAAGGTGAACTCTTCTTCTTCGAAGTTTTGTGGAATGGAGCTTCATCGCACCCCCGAGGGCCTGAAGATCCACCAGGAGTCCTATGTCCATGAACTCCTTCAGCGACATTCTGTGGAGATATCATCCCCCTACGTTCGACTTCTTGATGATCCAGTTCCAGTTTCTGATGCCTCCCCAACTGACGTCAAGAAGGCACAAGCTATAGCTGGTGAATTGCTTTGGGTGGCAGGTCGATCTCGACCGGATGTAGCGGCAGCCGTTCACAAGATGAGTCAATGGGTTACTCGAAATCCATGTTGGGCCATTCACTGTGGCTATGAAGTCCTCAAGTATCTGAAGCATTCTCCCAACTTGGGCTTGGTCTACTCTGGTGTTCGACCTCGAGACCCTGATGATGACCCACCGAAGTGTCCAAGGAAGGCGGGATCCATTGAAATCCTTTCAGATTCATCGTTTGCTCCGTCCGGGGAGAATAGCATCTCTGGTTTGGTGATTCTGTTTGCGGGAGACCCTGTTCAGTGGCACACTCAGAAACAGAGCCTTGTGGCTTTGAGTACAGCAGAAGCTGAGCTGTGTGCTATGGTGGATGCACTTCAAGCTGGACGTTCTGTGCGCAGCTTTGTAGAGTTGATTCATCCTGGTACTGACATGGTGATGTTTGGAGACAACCGCGCAGCATTGATTCTTGCTGGCGGCCAAGGTGGCGGCTGGAGAACACGTCACCTGAGAATCAGATCATCAGCTCTGACAGATGCTTTGAAGAGAGGCGAACTACAGCTTTTCCATATGGCTGGAACACGATTGTTGGCTGATGCGTTGACGAAGCTACTTCATGCTGTTCCTCTTCGTCGATTTTGCATTGGAATGGGCATGGTCTCTCCAAGTTCTGAGATGAAAGCTCTGAAGAGTTTGGATGTGAAGCCAGTTTCAAGTACTGGCATCAAGTCGAAGCTTGGTCAATGTCTGGGCTTGCTGATGTCGTGCTTAGCATTTTTGCCTGGTGTTGGTGGTGTGTCCACCTCTGATGATGAGCCATCTTCAATGACTTTGGATTGGCCGTTGCTTTTGATGCTTGTTGCTGTGATAGCTTTGTGGGAGCTTTTGCGTTCTGTGGGCACCTGGGGCGTGAAGTGGGCCCTTGGAACGAAGGAAGGTCTGAAGGTCAAGGTTCTATCTCATGAAGCTGTCCTTCCAGCTCGGGCTTCTCGCGATGCAGCTGGTTTGGACGTTTCCACGGTGGAGTCCTTTGTGTTGGAGCCTGGCGAGCGAAGACTTGTCTCAACTGGCCTTCAATTGGAGCTTCCTCCTGGCACCTATGGGCGTTTGGCTTCTCGCAGTGGCTTAGCATCTGGTTTTGGTGTTGAAGTTGGAGCTGGGGTGATTGACCCAGACTTTCGAGGAGAGGTCAAAGTGTTGCTTTTCAATCAGGGCCACCACAATGTCACGTTCAATCCGGGTGATAGGGTAGCTCAGTTGATTGTTGAAAGGTTCTCATGTGCTAGGGTTGTCCCTGTCAATTCTCTTTCAACCACGATTCGCAGCGCTGATGGTTTTGGCAGCACTGGAGTGAGCTCTGCAGCTATGGCAGCCGTGAGCAGATCCAGCACTTCTGTCACTGATGGTGGTCTGCGATTGAGATCTTTGAGAACCTCAACTGATGTTGGCTTTTCTGCTAGCAGCTCTGCGGCCAGCTCCGATACCAGAAGTCTGAGTCAACCGACTCATGGAAGTGAGCCAGTTTCATCAGATCCGTTTTTTCCATTCTGTGGCAGTTGGTTTGCTGGACCTGGTCAACCAATGGAGACCGTGATCCAAGCACGTTCTGATGAGTTTCGTAGAAACCTTTTGCCGTTTGATGATTGGAAGTTCAATATCCCACCTGTGTCTTGTGCTGATTCACGAAATGAATTTTTGATAGATGGTGAAGCGATTTCAGTGTTCACCCACGGAAAGTCTCGACAGAAGCTGTTCGATGTTAGAGTGGATTCCGACTTTTTTCGACCGGTCAGAGTCACATTGGCTTGGCATTGTGACGGGAAAGTACAGCTGACTGTAGATCGTCGAAACGGTTACCACAGTGAACTTTTGGCTTCAAAGTGGCGTGGGTACACCATAATGTACCATAAGAAGGCTTGAGCCCTGATGCAGTAGCCCCTATGCGAAGCATAGGGGGGGGAGTGCCTGCATCTGAATGGACACGCACAAATCTGAGAAGTGCAACATAGACGTTTGAGCCAGCTTGGATTGATATGGCTTACATCAAGCCTTTTTTGCCCGAGAAAACAGGTGAGATTTGCGTTTGATTTGGTGAGATTATCATCATTGCACTGACGGAGAAGGAGATGAGGAAACGTGATGAAAAGCAAGTATCTATCGTGAGTTACCAGAGTGGAGGTATATAATGCTATAGCATCATATGACCATATTACTATGGTATATACTAGTAGACTCAAAATATGAGCAAAACCATAATGGGCAGAAACTCCGATAAAGCCTCTGCAGTGATGCGATCTGAAATGTGAAGGCAATTTTGGACGAAGACAAAGCTGCTTCAAGTGCGGGATGTTGTGGACTTTAGGTCAATCAATGTTGTCGATGTTTAAACTATTAAATATGGAAACAACAATAGAACTGATAATATAATGTATGATTATGTTGAGTCGAGCATAAATTCAGCAAAAGTATACTGATCTGCTATAAATTGGATCCTTTCGGGGAGTATCCAATAAACCTTGCCATATACATGTGTAAACACGTGCATTCTGAAGTTTGTGGTTGGGTGACTTTCTCGAGACTTTACGGGTTCGTGTCTGATCTTTGAGCGTTTCCAAAAACCTCTGAGGGCATTGATTCATCACGGTTTTGAAACCATAAGACAACACTGCATGGGCTTCAAGATGAATGGTAGATGGATGCATCCTGATAGAATTTCAACATGGTCGAGTCAAAAGGTTTGCCCCAAACATGCGCCAGGCTTGTGTGTGCCTCACGCTTGTGCCAAACAAATGTTCGACCCACACCGAAGTAGCACAGAATCTGGCAATACACCATGAATACACCATGAATACACCATGAATACATGTGTTCAACTTGCGCAGAACGAAAACAAAGCACAGCGTTCACGCCTGGCCAATGGAAGCGCAGCGACACGGACCGGGTGTGTCGCGAATGCACAAGACATTATATACATTATGCAGATGCTGGAACCCCGTGGCAATGCAACGTGTGCAAGCTGTGGCATGTCGAGGCCAATTTTCCGGAAAAGCATCGCCAACGGCAATGTAGTTTTTTCCGTGTGTGTTTGACATGCGAAGTCAAGAAACCATGTTTCAAATGTGGGGTTCCCAAGCCACAAATGGCCCTGCCGCCTGGAAAGCTCGCCATGCTGACCGACGCTGTTGCCGCGACTGCGTCCTGAAGCTGCGGGGGTATTGGTCCTGCGCCGAATGCTCAGAGCGAAAACCACATGCAGAGTTTAGTGCTTGGCAAAAAAGCCGCGATTACAATCAAGATGGCACGCAACTTTGCGACACGTGCGTCAGCTTAGCCTTGGTGTGTCAAATTGCGCGTCGCGCGAACCAACGGTTGACACCGTTGCGGCGGCGCGAGAAAAGCCGACGGCAACAAGCCATCATAGACGAAGTGCGTCAAGAAATTCTGGCAAGGACCAAGCAGAAAACCACGAGTGCACTCACCCCAGAAATGCAAAGCTGCAAAGAGCGACTGCCAGATTGCGCAACGGGTTCCGTGAGTCCTGAGGCTGCCACTGCAGACGCCGCCAGCCAGAACGAACCGTGCCCGCCAGAGCCGGATGTGACAACGAAGAACGGCAAACAGATGCGCGGGTACCAATGTCCATTCTGCCAGCAGCATGTGAACAGCACTATCGAAACTGGACAAATTGATCATAGGTATGCGTGCGGAAAAAAGTTCCGTGTCGCTGGCGGCAATGTCACCGGCCGCATGCACAAGCACGCATGCCCAACCTGCGGAACAATTGTTCACTCAGAACAGGAAAGGGGCCAAATCAAAGCGACGCACAGAAACACTGCTGGACGAACATGCCGCCGGGAAAGCTGGTACGCGACGACACCGCTACACTAACAACAACTGCCAACTGCCAACTGCCAACTTGCCTGTGTTGTCTTGCAGCTGGCTTTTGTGCTGCACAGCTCCGGTCAAGGGACCTCCTCGCAGGGCTCAAACACCATGGCAGTGAAGGACAGAGCGGGCGGCGGCAGCCCAGACTAGAAACTAGCTTCAAACCTTGCTTTTACTTGCCTTCCTGCTCTGCCAACTGCCAACTTGCCTGCGTTGTCTGACAGCTGGCTTTTGTGCTGCACGGCTCCCCTCGCAGGGCTCAAACACCATGGCAGTGAAGGACGGAGCGGGCCCGCGGCCGGCAGCCCAGACGGCCAAACGTCGCTTTCTGAACTGCCTAGAAACTAGCTTCAAACCTTGCTTTTACTTGCCTTCCTGCTCTGCCAGCTGCCAACTTGCCTGCGTCGTCTTGCAGCTGGCTTTTGTGCTGCACGGCTCCGGTCAAGGGACCTCCTCGCAGGGCTCAAACACCACGGCAGTGAAGGACGGAGCGGGCCCGCGGCCGGCAGCCCAGACTCCAGACTGCCAAGCGTCGCTTTCTGAACTGCCTAGAAACTAGCTTCAAACCTTGCTTTTACTTGCCCTCCTACTCTGCCAACTGCCAACTTGCCTGCGTCGTCTTGCAGACGGCTTTTGTGCTGCACGGCTCCGGTCAAAGGACCCCCTCGCAGGGCTCATACACCATGGCAGTGAAGGACGGAGCGGGCCCGCGGCCGGCAGCCCAGACTGCCAAACGTCGCTTTCTGAACTGCCTAGAAACTAGCTTCAAACCTTGCTTTTACTTGGCTTCCTGCTTTGCCAACTGCCAATTGCCTTCCTGCTCTGCCAACTGCCAACTTGCCAGCGTTGTCTTGCAGCTGGCTTTTGTGCTGCACGGCTCCGGTCAAGGGACCCCCTCGCAGGGCTCAAACATCATGGCAGTGAAGGATGGAGCGGGCCCGCGGCCGGCAGCCCAGACTGCCAAACGTCACTTCTGAACTGCCTAGAAACTAGCTTCAAACCTTGCTTTTACGTGCCTTCCTGCTCTACCAACTGCCAACTTGCCTGCGTTGTCTTGCAGCTGGCTTTTGTGCTGCACGGCTCCGGTCAAAGGACCCCCTCGCAGGGCTCAAACACCATGGCAGTGAAGGACGGACTGGGCCCGCGGCCGGCAGCCCAGACTGCCAAACGTCGCTTTCTGAACTGCCTATAAACTAGCTTCAAACCTTGCTTTTACTTGCCTTCCTGCTCTGCCAACTGCCAACCAACTTGCCTGCGTCGTCTTGCAGCTGGCTTTTGTGCTGCACGGCTCCGGTCAAGGGACCCCCTCGCAGGGCTCAAACACCATGGCAGTGAAGGACGGAGCGGGCCCGCGGCCGGCAGCCCAGACTGCCAAACGTCACTTTCTGAACTGCCTAGAAACTAGCTTCAAACCTTGCTTTTACGTGCCTTCCTGCTCTGCCAACTGCCAACTTGCCTGCGTTGTCTTGCAGCTGGCTTTTGTGCTGCACGGCTCCGGTCAGGCTCCGGTCAAAGGACCCCCTCGCAGGGCTCAAGCACCATGGCAGTGAAGGACGGAGCGGGCCCGCGGCCGGCAGCCCAGACTGCCAAACGTCGCTTTCTGAACTGCCTAGAAACTAGCTTCAAACCTTGCTTTTACTTGCCTTCCTGCTCTGCCAACTGCCAACTTGCCTGCGTTGTCTTACAGCTGGCTTTTGTGCTGCACGGCTCCGGTCAAGGGACCCCCTCGCAGGGCTCAAACACCATGGCAGTGAAGGACGGAGCGGGCCCGTTGCCAGCAGCCCAGACTGCCAAACGTCGCTTTCTGAACTGCCTAGAAACTAGCTTCAAACCTTGCTTTTACTTGCCCTCCTGCTCTGCCAGCTGCCAACTTGCCGGCGTTGTCTTGCAGCTGGCTTTTGTGCTGCACGGCTCCGGTCAAGGGACCCCCTCGCAGGGCTCAAACACCATGGCAGTGAAGGACGGAGCGGGCCCGCGGCCGGCAGCCAAGACTGCCAAACGTCACTTTCTGAACTGCCTAGAAACTAGCTTCAAACCTTGCTTTTACGTTCCCTCCTGCCAACTGCCAACTTGCCTGCGTCGTCTTGCAGCTGGCTTTTGTGCTGCACGGCTCCGGTCAAGGGACCCCCTCCGAGGGCTCAAACACCATGGCAGTGAAGGACGGAGCGGGCCCGCGGCCGGCAGCCCAGACTGCCAAACGTCACTTTCTGAACTGCCTAGAAACTACCTTCAAACCTTGCTTTTACTTGCCCTCCTGCTCTGCCAACTGCCAACTTGCCTGCGTCGTCTTGCAGCTGCCTTTTGTGCTGCACGGCTCCGGTCAAAGGACCCCCTCGCAGGGCTCAAACACCATGGCAGTGAAGGACGGAGCGGGCCCGCGGCCGGCAGCCCAGACTGCCAAACGTCGCTTTCTGAACTGCCTAGAAACTAGCTTCAAACCTTGCTTTTACGTGCCCTCCTGCTCTGCCAACTGCCAACTTGCCTGCGTCGTCTTGCAGCTGGCTTTTGTGCTGCATGGCTCCGGTCAAAGGACCCCCTCACAGGGCTCAGACACCATGGCAGTGAAGGACGGAGCGGGCCCGCGGCCGGCAGCCCAGACTGCCAAACGTCGCTTTCTGAACTGCCTAAACTAGCTTCAAACCTTGCTTTTACGTGCCCTCCTGCTCTGCCAACTGCCAACTTGCCTGCGTCGTCTTGCAGCTGGCTTTTGTGCTGCACGGGTCCGGTCAAGGGACCCCCTCGCAGGGCTCAAACACCATGGCAGTGAAGGACGGAGCGGGCCCGTTGCCGGCAGCCCAGACTGCCAAACGTCGCT
>CAMXCT020004092.1:32500-46162 GCA_947184155.2 Cladocopium goreaui | reverse complement strand
GATGCAGCCAGCTAGAACAAGATGACTTGAGAACAACTGAGAGCCAAACAGCATCAAAGAACCTCACTTATTCAAGTAGCGCTACAAGAAATCTGTGGGCAAAGCAGTTGTGCATGTCTTTTAAATGCCGTTTGCATGTGTTTTGTATGTCTTTTGCATTCTTTTGCGATGCCTTTTGCGTGTCCGTTGCATGTGTTAGTGTTGCATTCAATGGATTGGGGCTCAAAAGCAATAATATTGACAGCCAACAAGTGAGTCTCGGCCAGCTGGCACAATGTTGCTTGTTGAGATACTACTTCGAAGTTTCAAAGCCTGCCGAGACAAGACAGTCAGGGATGCTCGCGCGTTTGCCTAATCAGAAGTCGAACATTTGGAACGTAATTCACGGCACCCTTGCCGATCACACCTACCTGGAAAGCGAGAAGAATTACTTTATGAAAAGGTGTGGTCATCACATATCTTCTAATTCCCAGAAGACAAGTTGAAGACATGGAATTCTGAGATGTTGTCCACTGGCACAGCCGACACAGCTTCAGCCTTTTCAAAGCCTTCATTCTCCAATGCCTCTGGTGGACCAACCCACACCATTACAGTGCTCGGTCAAGAGGCATTCCCACAATGGGTCATCAAAGTCCACGATAGACCAGGTTTTAGAAGCAATTATGATGAATATATAATATAAATTACTGTAATATACTATACTGTATTATACTGTGTATCATAACCAACGAAGAGTATTTTATGGTATTATTGTAATGGCTCAATCGGTCACTGCATGTCGAAGGTAAGGAGGTGATGAGTTTCAAGCTTCCCCACCTCAACGCCAAGTCTCCCTATTTCACCACCAGCATTAGCATCATTAGCATGCGTTAGCCGTGAATTCTGATGAAGACAGCTGTTTCTGAAGATCTTCAGCCAAAGGATGCCCAAAGGTGTTTTTTATCCACAGCCATCTCAACCGGCAGGTGCCTTGATTTGATCCACTGATGCTGTCAATGCAAAGTGGACCTGGCCGAACTGCATCCGACATGAAATGCATTGAAACACCATCACTGGGATTGACATGATTCACACCGTTCACGAACCAAATTGCAATGATCTTTCGAGCAGTTGCCAAGTTCATGTCAGGAAGACAGCGTTTTCCTGAGATGGGAGAACAGTAGCACACTCATGCACCAACATGCACCAACCATGTTCCAGGACTGCCGCTTCAATTCCAGGGGTGTTGGAAGGGGAAAAACATTTAGGAAGAGGATCCTGGTCACTAGAAAGTTTGGCAGCTTTCCTTGGCCAAGACTCAAAGATTCCCCATAGCCGCTAGAAACTCCACGCGAACACCAGAGTGCTGGTGTCTATTTGGTAATGTAACTGACCAGTTCACAAACTCGCCTTTCTCACAGGTTCAGGACAAACCCAACGGATTGACTACTGAGTTCAGGTATATTGCCAGCAGTTGCCAACAAGCAACTGTGTGGTACTCCTTGAAGTCGTCAATTTTACCCCGAGCGCCATCACCCTCAGCCTGAAAACAATCATTTGCTCGGCATATCGAGCGTGAGCGGCGCACGAAATGCATGTATGCAATGCCCATTTCGAGGTGCGAGCAAACAGAGCCACCAGCCTCGGTCATCTTGCTCAGAAATTCTTTGTAGTCCTTGGTTCGGCATCCCTGACAAATGCCTACTATGCAATGGTCAAGACGACCGGTTTGATTCTCCTTGTATCGTTTCCTGTCGACATCTCTGAAGGGGCTGTTTGAATGTGCTTGAAGGGCCGGCAGTTTCAGACATCAGACAAACTTTGCTCCTGTGGATGATTTGAGGATCCATCCTGCGTCCATTTCTTGATTGGCAGTTCAGTGATGTCAATCTGATTGTTGGAGATCTTCTTGACAACACCAGCGACCTGCTCTGGGCCAAGCATCCTACCAAATGCTTGAACCACCAGGATTCTTATCCACGATCAAATTCATGGGATTGACATGGATTACATATGAATTAAGGGCAAATCAATGCAAATCATTTCAAATCATTTCAAATCATTGATTCTGACTGACTGATTGATGACGGATTGATTCATGATCTTCTAGTTGAATTGTGTTGAATTGCTCTCTTTCATGCTCCCTCTTCAAGAACTCGCTGCTCAGGCCTCGAAACCACCTTTCTCCGTGTCCGTGTTCGGAGCGATGCTGCCCTTGGAAGGTTCGAAACTGTCCACGAGGATTCACCAGGCTTCAAGAATTCCGTAACCATCTATTTAAAACTATTTAAATGTTTCATAATGTGTCATAATGTTTCCATTTTATTTCCTTCATATTGGTCTTTGATTGCAGTATTTTGCAGGCCCACTGTACAAGTACCGACCTGAATTCCTCACATCTTGACACAATCTTCTCTGTCGTCGATTGTTGCCTCCCCACAAGACTTTATAGCTTTCATTCATTCCATTCATTCATAACCTTCACAAGTTGACAACATCTCCCCACCCTGACCCTACCAGTGACTGTCAAGGGTTTCATGTCCCAACATGGCCTTGAATCCGCGATACCACGGACAAAGACCGTTGGAGCCTCATGCAATTGGTATGCGAAAAGAATCGAAAAGATGTTGCGGATCGCAGCGCTACTATCAAGGATCAGAGAAAAGATAGACCGTCTTCGACCGTCTTCCCATGAATTCCACCTTTCTGCCCCTTTCATCCATCACTCGGCCCACCATGTTCAACCTATTTCAACCTTCTCTTTTGACTGGTGTTTTTGCTAAACACGATAGTTATTGAAATTATTTGAAATTCATCTTTGAGCAGTCGTGTCACGGTCTGATTTGCAGCTTTAAAAGAGTCCTCATAAAAAGAGAGGCGTAAGTCTCTACATATTGTATTCTTGATGTTGTGCTGCACAGCAAAGCTTGGAATTGGGCTCAGCTTTTCCTTCTTGATGAGCTTCCGCAGCCTCAAATGCATCTCTATCCGTTCCATTCATACCAACCTACAGCGGTTACTATACAGCAAATGAATCTACAAAATCAATTCAAATGCCTACTGTGTTCGTTCCTTTGTAGTCTTTTCATTTAGAATTTGATCCACAAATGACCACACGTTCAATTGAATTGCAAAGTCTGCAAAGGCAAGACTAAAAGCGGATGGGGTAAACTGGATGAACTCGGGAGTCAACATGGCGATGATGTCCCTGGCCAAGGATTGTGAGAGATTCTCACCAGGCTCTCTGTCATTGTCTCCAAACAGCCTACATCAGCCTACATCAGCCTAATACTCTCTATATCGCACCTGGGATTGTGGTTTGGCAAAGAGGTGGACCATCCAGTGCCAATTCCATCAGCTCCATTCACGAGTGCCTCACACGCTTCGTTCAGGTTCGTTCAGGTTGATGATCTGATCGCGGATCTTTGATGCCACAAAGGGGCTCTGTTTATATCCGACCAGGAGAAACAGAAATAGGCTAGATTTATGGATTTATGGAGTGTGGGTTCATTCTTGTTCAGATCCAATTCTTGACCCTTGATGCGGTTGATAGCTCTGCTGGACTCTATTCGTTCCCTGAGGCCGTCACAACTGGAATCACCGGAATGTACCATTTCCTGAGCCAACCCCGAAGTTTGGACAGACACTTTGTGAAGGCAATATGAGGCAATCATTGTCTTTCACCCACGCCTCTGTTTGCAAGCAAGACGTCGTGATATTTTATGATCACATCCAAACATATCCAAACAGAATTCTTCCCTTGTGTAAGTGTTGTCAAATGAGTCAAATGTTGACAAGTACACTGGGTCGCCGCAGATTCCACGAGATCCACTGTGGAATCAAACCGGGCACGAAATGCGAGGTGCCAAGGCGCGGCTCGATGGTCTGCCCCTCCTCATTTTGAAACTCCAAGAGCGGATCCTAAGATCACCAGCAACCCAACAACGACGACGACAACAACAACAAGAAGAAGAAGAAGAAGCATCCAAATGAATCCAAATGAATCCAAATGAGGTATATTATAAAACTAATAAATATTTTATATATATATATAGTGACATAGAGTGACATAGGGCGGCAGGTACTTTGATGTACTTTGCCTCTGCCTTGACTTGGGGAGCAGTCCAAGATGATCAAGATGTACTAGTCCCGCATGAGCTCCGGATACCTACCGTATACTGCCATGCGCTGATTGGTTCAATCAACAACCTTGGAACGGATCTAAAGGTCATCGTGCAGGCTCTGGAAGCTGCAGCGGTCTTGTCAAACCGAGTGTCATCAGCAGGATGGAAGATTGTCCGAGTGATTCGCCTCAAAAGGTCAGGAGTGAAACCAGCCAGTGTGTTTGCAAAGAATGACAGGGCAACAGGTCTGCTCCTACTGAGGAGTGCAAACAAAAGACCAACAAATACATTTACAAGTCGCTGCACTGGTGTGCTGAAAATGACAAAAAGATACAAAAAGAATCTAGAAAGAGTTTGGGACTCTAGGACAGAAAACGGCCACAAAGGGTCGAAAAGGAGCATGTCTGTGTAGAAAAGAATAGAAGAGAGAGAGGGAGCGTCGCCGGGGTTCCACGTCGCAAAATGTGTTGCTTGTCTTTGGCACTCCTTTTTCCAAAGGGGTTGCTGGAAGCCGCGGAGGCGTTCCAACCGGAATGGCGACAACACGTGTCGTCGCTGTGCATCTTCTGTCAGTGCATTAACTCAGCGGCAATTCATTGGCTAATTTGGCTAGAACATGCAGGCATTCACTGGTGGAAATCTTGCCTGCTGTAAGCCAGTGACCCTTTGGGGAGCTTGCAAGACAAGACTCACCCTGGGTGCGTTTCTCTTGTCTATCCTCTGGCCGGGTAGGGCCATGAAAAAACAGAAATCATGTCTTGATGTAGCTCTTGCTTCCCAAATCTTCTCAAGCAAGTTTTACCTTTACTGCCCTTATTAAAATCAGATTTGCTCATTGTGTTTTTGTAGCTTGTGGAAATATGTTGAAATCCAATTTGAAATCCTTCACAAACTGGCGCCGTCTTTGGGCAATGTGAGATCGCCTGCCATCGCCTCATTCCGCCTCTCAGCAGCTTCTGGCTTCGGTTTATTTGGAATCCACAAGCTCCTTAGGCCATCGGATATCGTCCATCTGGGGCGAAGAATAGGAACTGAAATGAACTGAATCGAGGATGCGGTGACTATTGTCCACTATTGTCGAACCTTTTTCATCTTTGGAAATTTGGCTCAAATCAACCCTATGCCTGTACGACCTCAGAGTATGCAGGCACGTTGATCAACTCGGCTTTTGCAGGACAGCAAAGGGATGGCAAGAGTTAAAGAGTGCAAACCTCCGAGCTTTGCCAAGCAAGATTCCTCAATGTCCCACACTTGCTACCACCATCTACTATCACTTAATATATTCATAATATACACTTATATAATATATATATATATTCCAACAGTCGAATTGAACGCCAAGGATCATATTCAGTTGCAGAGAGGTCGTTTTTTTGGTTGACTTCTCCGACATCATGCTCCTGTCGCCGCTGGACCCGTGTCAAACCATCGGTGGACAATGCTCGCCGCCCATGGCCAGCCACGTGGCAGCTGGGTCAGACCTCCTCTTTTAAAGCGGCCCACTTGTCCGCCAACACGTGCATGTGGCCTGTTGCATCTACATCTACAGGCCTGCTGGTACATCTCTCTTCTACCACTGTTGAATCAAATAGAAAAATGTCTTGAGCTTGAAAGCGAATTTGCGGATCCAGAATGTTTATAAGAGTGTTCAGTCTTCAAGTCTCGTTTGTCTATTCACGGGCCTTTACTCATGACAACTCGAGCATTTTGCACCCGGACAACCTGGGATCAGAAAATATAACATGCCTTGAACAGTCTGAAAGGATCTTATGCATCAGGATGCATCAGGATGCATCAGGATGCATCATGAATCTATTTGTTGATTCAAACCGCTGGCTGTCTCCACTGGAAGGTTGAGACAACTCTCAGAGGCCTACCTTGCCCTCGCTGCAGGCCTTGTGTTTGTCACCACCTGGCAGTTTGGTTGCCACCGATACGGCGGCAGAAGTATGCAAATGTGGGGCAGACGCTTTCATCAGTGCAACAGAAAGCCAATGAGAGAATGGAGCAATTCCGCAAACGATAAACGGCAGACTTCCGGTGTGTTTGGCTTCGGCCCGTTTCCCTGCTGCATTGTACATCACAATGATTCTGAGTATATCTGACCAAGATCATGTTGTGCCTCCAGACTGGAAACGGCATTCTAGGTTCAAACAAAGCGTTGCAGGAAGAAAACGTGCTGGGAGCCCAGCGCATTCTCAAAGTCACTATACCAGAGGAATCGCCGATGACAACTTGATGTGCATCCTTCCGGTAGGCACTGACACCAACTATTGCATACTATTGCAAGCGACTGAAAGTGCCAAAGTTAGCAAAGTTGCTGTGGCTCTCCTCATACAGGTTCTCCGGCACCGAAAGGACTTTGTCATAGACATTGACGCCTTTCGTGCCCATGGGTGCACGTGGGGGTAGAAGGCTGCAGCATCGAACTATATCGAACTTTTGCGCCCGACTACGTGCAAGCACAGCTGCAAGTTCGATCCTCGCCTTTTGCTTCTGGTTCTAAGCTTGAAATCTGTGCAAACTTCGGCTTCTTCAGCTTGATGGGAGGATTCTGACCACGACCCGCAAGTGATCCGTTCAAAAAAGTTGTACAGAACTGTAGGATGCTGTGGGAAGTTCTACCCCGTGTATCCATTTGATTCCAATATCTGTGCTGAAACCAAAGACCCCTAAGAAGTACTTTGGGACCCTTAAGAAGTCACTTCTTACACATTGCAAAAGCTGCACTCTGTCTGCAATGACCGGCAATGGCAACAGAGAACATATAGAACATATTGAAAAATATGTGTTTCAAGGAATTTCAATTAATCAATTTCAAGGAGACCCTGGTCAGGAGCAGGCTATTGTGGCTTGAGGGTCAGAAGAGTTGTACAGTACCGAGCTCTCCACAGCCGCCGCCTCTAGATCTGCTGTTCTCAGAAGAGCTTCAATCCCTTCGCCCTGCCAAAGTACCGTTCACATCTTGGGCCTGTTCCTTGCGCTTGTTCCAGAGGCCATGCGACTGTCACTTATGAACAACTTATGCCTCAAGACATCTTACACTCTTGCGGGTTTGACCAAGAGGAACGAGAAGCCAAATGCTTCCTTCCTCCTAACGATTCAAATTAGAATCCCTTTCCATAGCATTCAATAACTATGTTTTTAGGATCCTGTCGCCCATGCCTTCAAGAGTTGCAAAGATTCTGTGAGGACTTCCGCGACCACGTCCCTTGCAGCCTGGAGGATGGGAGGATGTGCCACTACGCTCAGCGAATCCTATCTGTTTCGCCATCAATTTGTCCAGGATAGCCTAAGAACATGCATCCTGTTGTGTTTCTATGCACGTCTCTGTTGTATTCTGTTGTACTTGTACTGTCTAATATCGTACAGTAAAATACAGTAAATACGATGCCAACATTAACGAGAGATTTATGGGATTCCTTTTCAGTTGGCTGTCAAGCTAAACGGAGCTACCTAGACCCTCACTTTACCCCAATTTTCTTGGTACTTTTATGTACTTTTACCATCTTTCACCCAATCTTACCCGGTTCTTGCCCAACCTTAGCGACGTTTATGGCTACTTTCAGGGTCAAGGTATATAATCCGCCGACCCCTGCAGGGGGGAGTGCGCCAGAGAAGCCGGGGCTTTGCGAATTTGCTTGTTGCAATCTTTCTTCCCGATCTTTATGTTTCTCTGCAGTCTCTGGGGCCCTTGGGGGTCCACAGGATCTGGAGGATCTGGAGTCTCTGGGGCCCAGTGTCACTTGCTGCACTCTTTCTTCCTATCTCTTTATGCATTCCTTAGGTGACGTTTGGCATCTTGGCTGTGAGGATCTGGAGTCTCTGCAGGTTCTGGGTCCCTGCTATCTTTATGCATTCCTTAGGTGACGTTTGGCATCTTGGCTCTGAGGATCTGGAGTCTCTGCCTGGGTCCCTGCTCTGCAGGATCTGGAGTCTCTGGGGCCCTTGGGGGCCCACAGTCTCACTCGCTGCACTCTTTCTTCCTATCTTTATGCTTTCCTTGGGTGACGTTTGGCATCTTGGCTCTGAGGATCTGGAGTCTCTGCAGGTTCTGGGTCCCTGCTATCTTTATGCATTCCTTAGGGCAGTCTCTGGGGCCCTTGGGGGTCCCCAGTGTCACTTGCTGCAAGGATCTGGGGTCTCTGCAGGTTCTGGGTCCCTGCTCTGCAGGATCTGGAGGATCTGGAGTCTCTGGGGCCCAGTGTCACTTGCTGCACTCTTTCTTCCTATCTTTATGCATTCCTTAGGTGACGTTTGGCATCTTGGCTCTGAGGATCTGGAGTGTCTGCAGGTTCTGGGTCCCTGCTATCTTTATGCATTCCTTAGGTGACGTTTGGCATCTTGGCTCTGAGGATCTGGAGTCTCTGTCTGGGTCCCTGCTCTGCAGGATCTGGAGGATCTGGAGTCTCTGGGGCCCAGTGTCACTTGCTGCACTCTTTCTTCCTATCTTTATGCATTCCTTTGGTGACGTTTGGCATCTTGGCTCTGAAGATCTGGAGTCTCTGCAGGTTCTGGGTCCCTGCTATCTTTCTGCATTCCTTAGGTCAGTCTCTGGGGCCCTTGGGGGTCCACAGTGTCACTTGCTGCAAGGATCTGGGGTCTCTGCAGGTTCTGGGTCCCTGCTCTGCAGGATCTGGAGGATCTGGAGTCTCTGGGGCCCAGTGTCACTCGCTGCACTCTTTCTTCCTATCTTTATGCATTCCTTAGGGCAGTCTCTGGGGCCCTTGGGGGTCCACAGTGTCACTTGCTGCAAGGATCTGGGGTCTCTGCAGGTTCTGGGTCCCTGCTCTGAGGATCTGGAGGATCTGGAGTCTCTGGGGCCCAGTGTCACTTGCTGCACTCTTTCTTCCTATCTCTTTATGCATTCCTTAGGTGACGTTTGGCATCTTGGCTCTGAGGATCTGGGGTCTCTGCAGGTTCTGGGTCCCTGCTATCTTTATGCATTCCTTAGGTGACGTTTGGCATCTTGGCTCTGAGGATCTGGAGTCTCTGCCTGGGTCCCTGCTCTGCAGGATCTGGAGTCTCTGGGGCCCTTGGGGGCCCACAGTCTCACTCGCTGCACTCTTTCTTCCTATCTTTCTGCTTTCCTTAGGTGACGTTTGGCATCTTGGCTCTGAAGATCTGGAGTCTCTGCAGGTTCTGGGTCCCTGCTATCTTTCTGCATTCCTTAGGGCAGTCTCTGGGGCCCTTGAGGGTCCACAGTGTCACTTGCTGCAAGGATCTGGGGTCTCTGCAGGTTCTGGATCCCTGCTCTGCAGGATCTGGAGGATCTGGAGTCTCTGGGGCCCAGTGTCACTTGCTGCACTCTTTCTTCCTATCTCTTTATGCATTCCTTAGGTGACGTTTGGCATCTTGGCTCTGAGGATCTGGAGTCTCTGCAGGTTCTGGGTCCCTGCTATCTTTATGCATTCCTTAGGTGACGTTTGGCATCTTGGCTCTGAGGATCTGGAGTCTCTGTCTGGGTCCCTGCTCTGCAGGATCTGGGGGATCTGGAGTCTCTGGGGCCCAGTGTCACTTGCTGCACTCTTTCTTCCTATCTTTATGCATTCCTTTGGTGACGTTTGGCATCTTGGCTCTGAGGATCTGGAGTCTCTGCAGGTTCTGGGTCCCTGCTATCTTTCTGCATTCCTTAGGTCAGTCTCTCGGGCCCTTGGGGGTCCACAGTGTCACTTGCTGCAAGGATCTGGGGTCTCTGCAGGTTCTGGGTCCCTGCTCTGCAGGATCTGGAGGATCTGGAGTCTCTGGGGCCCAGTGTCACTTGCTGCACTCTTTCTTCCTATCTTTATGCATTCCTTAGGGCAGTCTCTGGGGCCCTTGGGGGTCCACAGTGTCACTTGCTGCAAGGATCTGGGGTCTCTGCAGGTTCTGGGTCCCTGCTCTGCAGGATGGGGGCCCACAGTCTCACTCGCTGCACTCTTTCTTCCTATCTTTATGCTTTCCTTAGGTGACGTTTGGCATCTTGGCTCTGAAGATCTGGAGTCTCTGCAGGTTCTGGGTCCCTGCTATCTTTCTGCATTCCTTAGGGCAGTCTCTGGGGCCCTTGGGGGTCCACAGTGTCACTTGCTGCAAGGATTTCTTCCCGATCTTTGTTTCTCTGCAGTCTCTGGGGCCCTTGGGGGTCCACAGGATCTGGAGGATCTGGAGTCTCTGGGGCCCAGTGTCACTTGCTGCACTCTTTCTTCCTATCTCTTTATGCATTCCTTAGGTGGCGTTTGGCATCTTGGCTCTGAGGATCTGGAGTCTCTGCAGGTTCTGGGTCCCTGCTATCTTTATGCATTCCTTAGGTGACGTTTGGCATCTTGGCTCTGAGGATCTGGAGTCTCTGTCTGGGTCCCTGCTCTGCAGGATCTGGAGGATCTGGAGTCTCTGGGGCCCAGTGTCACTTGCTGCACTATTTCTTCCTATCTTTATGCATTCCTTTGGTGACGTTTGGCATCTTGGCTCTGAGGATCTGGGGTCTCTGCAGGTTCTGGGTCCCTGCTATCTTTCTGCATTCCTTAGGTCAGTCTCTGGTGCCCTTGGGGGTCCACAGTGTCACTTGCTGCAAGGATCTGGGGTCTCTGCAGGTTCTGGGTCCCTGCTCTGCAGGATCTGGAGGATCTGGAGTCTCTGGGGCCCAGTGTCACTTGCTGCACTCTTTCTTCCTATCTTTATGCATTCCTTAGGGCAGTCTCTGGGGCCCTTGGGGGTCCACAGTGTCACTTGCTGCAAGGATCTGGGGTCTCTGCAGGTTCTGGGTCCCTGCTCTGCAGGATCTGGAGGATCTGGAGTCTCTGGGGCCCAGCGTCACTTGCTGCACTCTTTCTTCCTATCTTTATGCATTCCTTAGGTGACGTTTGGCATCTTGGCTCTGAGGATCTGGGGTCTCTGCAGGTTCTGGGTCCCTGCTATCTTTATGCATTCCTTAGGTGACGTTTGGCATCTTGGCTCTGAGGATCTGGAGTCTCTGCCTGAGTCCCTGCTCTGCAGGATCTGGAGGATCTGGAGTCTCTGGGGCCCTTGGGGGCCCACAGTCTCACTCGCTGCACTCTTTCTTCCTATCTTTCTGCTTTCCTCAGGTGACGTTTGGCATCTTGGCTCTGAAGATCTGGAGTCTCTGCAGGTTCTGGGTCCCTGCTATCTTTCTGCCTTCCTTAGGGCAGTCTCTGGGGCCCTTGGGGGTCCACAGTGTCACTTGCTGCAAGGATCTGGGGTCTCTGCAGGTTCTGGGTCCCTGCTCTGCAGGATCTGGAGGATCTGGAGTCTCTGGGGCCCAGTGTCACTTGCTGCACTCTTTCTTCCTATCTTTATGCATTCCTTAGGTGACGTTTGGCATCTTGGCTCTGAGGATCTGGAGTCTCTGCAGGTTCTGGGTCCCTGCTATCTTTATGCATTCCTTAGGTGACGTTTGGCATCTTGGCTCTGAGGATCTGGAGTCTCTGCCTGGGTTCCTGCTCTGCAGGATCTGGAGGATCTGGAGTCTCTGGGGCCCAGTGTCACTTGCTGCACTCTTTCTTCCTATCTTTATGCATTCCTTTGGTGACGTTTGGCATCTTGGCTCTGAGGATCTGGAGTCTCTGCAGGTTCTGGGTCCCTGCTATCTTTCTGCATTCCTTAGGGCAGTCTCTGGGGCCCTTGGGGGTCCACAGTGTCACTTGCTGCAAGGATCTGGGGTCTCTGCAGGTTCTGGGTCCCTGCTCTGCAGGATCTGGAGGATCTGGCGTCTCTGGGGCCCAGTGTCACTTGCTGCACTCTTTCTTCCTATCTTTATGCATTCCTTAGGGCAGTCTCTGGGGCCCTTGGGGGTCCACAGTGTCACTTGCTGCAAGGATCTGGGGTCTCTGCAGGTTCTGGGTCCCTGCTCTGCAGGATCTGGAGGATCTGGAGTCTCTGGGGCCCAGTGTCACTTGCTGCATTCTTTCTTCCTATCTTTATGCATTCCTTAGGTGACGTTTGGCATCTTGGCTCTGAGGGTCTGGAGTCTCTGCAGGTTCTGGGTCCCTGCTATCTTTATGCATTCCTTAGGTGACGTTTGGCATCTTGGCTCTGAGGATCTGGAGTCTCTGCCTGGGTCCCTGCTCTGCAGGATCTGGAGTCTCTGGGGCCCTTGGGGGCCCACAGTCTCACTCGCTGCACTCTTTCTTCCTATCTTTATGCTTTCCTTAGGTGACGTTTGGCATCTTGGCTCTGAAGATCTGGAGTCTCTGCAGGTTCTGGGTCCCTGCTATCTTTCTGCATTCCTTAGGTCAGTCTCTGGGGCCCTTGGGGGTCCACAGTGTCACTTGCTGCAAGGATCTGAGGTCTCTGCCTTGGGGGTCCACAGTGTCACTTGCTGCAAGGATCTGGGGTCTCTGCAGGTTCTGGGTCCCTGCTCTGCAGGATCTGGAGGATCTGGAGTCTCTCAGTGTCACTTGCTGCACTCTTTCTTCCTATCTTTATGCATTCCTTAGGTGACGTTTGGCATCTTGGCTCTGAGGATCTGGAGTCTCTGCCTGGGTCCCTGCTCTGCAGGATCTGGAGGATCTGGAGTCTCTGGGGCCCTTGGGGGTCCACAGTGTCACTTGCTGCACTCTTTCTTCCTATCTTTATGCATTCCTTAGGTGACTTTTGGCATCTTGGCTCTGAAGATCTGGGGTCTCTGCAGGTTCTGGGTCCCTGCTATCTATATGCATTCTTTAGGTCAGTCTCTGGGGCCCTTGGGGTTCCAAAGTGTCACTGCTGCAAGGATCTGGTGTTGTCTTGCAGGTTCTGGGTCCCTCTCTGGAGGATCTGGAGTCTCTGGGGCCCAGTGTCACTTGCTGCACTCTTTCTTCCTATCTTTATGCATTCCTTAGGTTACGTTTGGCATCTTGGCTCTGAGGATCTGGAGTCTCTGCAGGTTCTGGGTCCCTGCTATCTTTATGCATTCCTTAGGTGACGTTTGGCATCTTGGCTCTGAGGATCTGGAGTCTCTGTCTGGGTCCCTGCTCTGCAGGATCTGGAGGATCTGGAGTCTCCGGGGCCCAGTGTCACTTGCTGCACTCTTTCTTCCTATCTTTATGCATTCCTTTGGTGACGTTTGGCATCTTGGCTCTGAGGATCTGGAGTCTCTGCAGGTTCTGGGTCCCTGCTATCTTTCTGCATTCCTTAGGTCAGTCTCTGGGGCCCTTGGGGGTACACAGTGTCACTTGCTGCAAGGATCTGGGGTCTCTGCAGGTTCTGGGTCCCTGCTCTGCAGGATCTGGAGGATCTGGAGTCTCTGGGGCCCAGTGTCACTTGCTGCACTCTTTCTTCCTATCTTTATGCATTCCTTCGGGCAGTCTCTGGGGCCCTTGGGGGTCCACAGTGTCACTTGCTGCAAGGATCTGGGGTCTCTGCAGGTTCTGGGTCCCTGCTCTGCAGGATCTGGAGGATCTGGAGTCTCTGGGGCCCAGTGTCACTTGCTGCACTCTTTCTTCCTATCTCTTTATGCATTCCTTAGGTGACGTTTGGCATCTTGGCTCTGAGGATCTGGGGTCTCTGCAGGTTCTGGGTCCCTGCTATCTTTATGCATTCCTTAGGTGACGTTTGGCATCTTGGCTCTGAGGATCTGGAGTCT
>CAMXCT020004092.1:0-27500 GCA_947184155.2 Cladocopium goreaui | reverse complement strand
TGTTGGATCTACTTAAGGGACATGGCGGGGGGACTTGGGGACCAGGCGGGGAAGGACATGGGGGCATGCAGCAACATAATGCACACATACAAGCACTAAGGGTCTACTTCAACTTGGTCTGCTGGGGCAAAACCCAGTAGCTCGAGTGGAAAGGCGCTACCCGGGCACAAGCGAGACAAATCCACGGGCACAAGCGAGGCCGTTGCCTTTGGCGGTGGTTGGTTGGTCCTTTCTTCCAGAAGTATTTATTTACTGTGTGAATGGGTTATCTCTCCCACCAAACTCTTTCTGTACTCAACCCAGAAACAGTGACAATATCATTGAATATCTATAGTATTCTATAGTCACAATATGTCACAATCAATTACAGAGGTTTCGCCATATGGGTTTGTCTGAAAATTTTGTGTACCCCTACACCCAATGGTTTTGCTGATCATTATCCCTACTAAATGGCTATTTCATTGGGAATATACCCAACATTTTCAGACATACCCATATGTCACAATGTCAATCTATGTCAAGCTGGTCATGGAATGTGACATCCTGCGGCATCCCCATCCTGCGGCACTCCTCCAAGCTTTCAAGCAATGCGGTGCAGCGCTGATCAGCGTTGGCCATCAAGGAATGGTGCAGAGTCTCCATGAGATCAGCCTCAAGCTGCCATGGAGGATATGTGAAACAATCCAGGAGTCTGGGGCATCAATTGGTATATTTGGTATAAACAATAAACAATCATTGATTGATATCCATTGATATCCATTGATATCCATTGATATCCATTGGTATCCATTGATATCCATTGATACTGTCATTTTATGAACTAAGACCATCTGAAAGCTGTCCGGCAATGGGGTGAGCTTTTGTGAGCATCCAATCTCCCCAGAGTAGAGGACGGTTTTGGTGGGATGGCCCCTGCATTGTCAGGTCAGCAAATTCGTGAATTCAGGGTGGGGTACAATTTCACCGTTGTGTGCTCATTACATTGATGGCATGAAGAATGTGCGCACTTAATTCCTACATAAACAAGAGGCGAACCAGTTGTCAATGTTGTCAGCTTGTGTTTGATGCTACTTTAAATAGTATAGGTCCGCCGCCAAGCTGATGCCTACAACATGCCACTGCTGCAACCCCCAACATGTAGAGACACCCCCCTTGGTTATCCTTGCTTGGTGCCTGCATCGTCTTCGACTTGCCACATCGTTTGTCGTACCTGGATCGCCACATATCGGGCCTGAATGGTTGATTTAGACAACTTAGATCTCATCGGATTTCCGGCAAATCACTGTGAAGCTGTCCTAGTACTGCCACAAAAAGTGATGAAGAACATGGCCCATATTCAACTTAATATATTCCAAACCTAATCTTTCAAAGGAAAAGAAAACACATTTGTAGCTCCTTCTGAAATGCTGGCCCAAATTTACCTAAGCAGTCTGGATTACAAACATAATCCTTTAGGCATTCGGCTGGGCACTTCTTGGCAATCTTTCGAATGGCCTCCTTGTTGTAGTGCGCATACCATCGCAAATCTTTCACCTCAAAAGCCAGCTATTCATTGTAACAAACAGACTCTTCTCTGGTGCAGGCGACACAGTTAATTTTCTTAACCTTGGCACTTTGGACACATTTTCCTGTGTTCGTATGGCCAAACTAGCAGCAACCCACTATCCTCTTGAGGTTGTCGCAAAAATCGTGGCTGTGGGTCCACGTACCTTAGTGAACCTCCCAAATCCATCCAAATCCCGAAAAGGAAAGGAGTATCCATGCAATTTCCAGGCCATAATTTGATGTTGGGATGTTCATCTACCATCATCTACCTATCTTTTGGGGGTCATGACAGTCATCACCCACCGATCTGTCGCCTCATGCTCCAGGTCTTTTCGGCTCTTTGGCATCCTATGCCGGGCATAGTGTTTCTGGGAATGACTATGGTTCCAGTGGCAAAAACAAATGCATCGAATTTAGTCAGATGATGTCAATTTAATTGTTGAAGACACAGCTTGCTTAGATCATTTGTACAACATATGAGTTCTGCTGGAGATCACAGCGACATGTATCCAGCACGAGAAATGTTTGGTATCACTCAGAGCTGATCACGGACATTCAGAGACCTAGCACTGCCGGAGGCCTTGTTTCGGTGGCGAGATGCTGTTCAATCCTTGGAAACAAAACCCAAGCGCTGCATGAAGTCTTGTGATGAGATTTCACGGGCATGGTGAGTTGTGTGAACTGTTGCACTCTGCAGTTGTCCTCACAATCACTTTTCTGCAACCATCCTAGATTGCAGAAGGAATTTTCAAGCATTTCATCCAATTTGATTCGACCTCAAAAGTGTAGTGCGAGATGCTTTTTTTGAAGTTTCTCCTCTGTCTTTTCGTAGAAGGTGAGCGCCTTCAACATGTTACTCTTGAGCATCCTGGGTCGCCGGAGGTTGCCAGGAGTCGCCAGGAAGGGTTGAGTTCTGACCAGGCCGTGCTGCAAACCCCGATTTGGCCCGACTTCTCATCCCTCATTTCACTTGCTTAGTCTATGCAGAGGGAAAATGAGGAAGGCCAGCACAATGATGAAGCCGCAAACTTAAGGGTTAAGCTATTAATGTTTCTGCTTGTATGCAATGGCATTTACGATGACATTGATCATTCAAATATGTCAAATGGTCTTAGAAGGCTGCAGGATGACCAAAAAAAGCAACCGCTGTACCCTTGTTGACAGTGATCATGTTGATAGTGATCACGTTGATAGTGATGATATTCGCAAGAATCATGGCAAAGTGATTGATGTTGATGTTGGTGGTGGTGGCGATGATGCTGCTGCTTCTGATGATGATGATGATGACGACGACAATGACGATGACGATGACGATGGCGATGACGATGACGATGACGAGGAGGAGGAGGAGGAGGCGGGAAGAAGGGAAGAAGGGAAGAAGGGAAGAAGGGAAGAAGGGAAGAAGGGAAGAAGGGAAGAAGGGAAGAAGGGAAGGGGAGCACAACAAGGGGGAAGTCAACCATGATTTCACAGTTTCATGATTATAGTGCTGGTAGCGGAGATGGCGGTGCAAAGTTCACGCCAGCGGGATGATGATTGCTGGCCCAGTAGCAAACAAAGCAAACATGTTCAGTGCGTTCAACTGCAGGCTGCTTGCACTAACTTCTGTTTTAGGCCAAGGGTGCGTGGTGACAGTCATCTGCCCTGTCTGTGCTGTCGCATATGGAGCCATTCATCTCCACAGCGACCAGGGCAAGAGCTGTGCTCGTAGGCCTGCTATGTAAAAACAAGGTGCGGGTTTGGGTGGGTGCTTTTGGGCTTTGAGCCCAACTGACCTGCAGATCATCTGCAGTTAGCACTCCTACCCATGTTCCTGCGCACAACTGTGCTACCAAACATGTTCAGTGCGTTCAACTGCAGGCTGCTTGCACTAACTTCTGTTTTAGGCCAAGGGTGCGTGGTGACAGTCATCTGCCCTGTCTGTGCTGTCGCATATGGAGCCATTCATCTCCACACTGGCGCCATACACCCATCTTCCAGTGTGAGCAGACTGCAGTTCAGGAACTGGTATGGTGAGGACGTCTCGTAGTGCTCGACCATGTGCATAGTCGGCATCGACTGCCACTCTGTAAAGGACTCGGAAAATCCGATCCGTGTTCATCTCCAACCACTGTGCTCCAAGTGCATGCATTTCGTCATAGTGATGTCGTGAGACCTGATCACTGATGTTGAGCTCGGACTTGACCCATTCAAGGTGTAGATGCCATCCGTCGTTGGCCAAGAACCTCCAGACGAGGGCGATCAGGTTGCAGATTGCCGGGTCCTTGCAATATCCTTTCTTCAGTGCGAAGAATCCGGATGCATTGTCGATGAAGGATAGCACCATTCTACTGTTCAGTGATCTGCATGCCATGAAGGCCAAAAATTGAGCCGCAATCTCCAGGAAGTAGATGTACGCTTTGCGTGTACAAAAGCGCTTGATCACCCATGGCGGGATGCTCCCCGCTGAGTAATATGTTGTTCCTTCGTGGTGAATGACAAAGCCCCAGCCATTCTCATATGTATGGCATTTGGTTTTGTGCCATTGTGTTGGGACGTTGTCAGATCCTGGTGACAACGCCTGACCTTCAAGAACGAAGTAGGCATCAGAGTACACGACCACTACTTGCTCTTGCATCTGCCTCGGGATCACTCGAGGTTGGATCTCCTTGAGGAGGTTCTGCAAGGTCAGCAGGGCTGATCGCAGTGGTCCATTGAGTTGGTCGCCATGACTGTCTTGGGACAACCCATGTGCCCTCGCATATAGTGGTTGAAGGGCAGCTCGTCCAAGTTGACCGAACAGGGTGGTTGTCAGGAACACCAATTTGCCAGCTAGCTTGTGTGCCACCTCACTCGGAAGTGAATCAGACTGTATGGCTTGTTGGATGGTGGCAAGAGTCTTCGTACACCTGTCATGATGTGGTGCCAGAGTCACTTTCTCGTCTTCAATGGTAAGGACAATGCCCAGTACCTTCTGGGATGTCGATGGTGGAAGAGCTTTCTTCTCTTTCATCCGTAGGCCCAGCACACGCGTGAGTCTCGTGAACTGCTCAAATCCACTGTGAACTGCTGATGCTGGTTCGACCCCGATGAAGTCATCCACGTAGTGGCCCACAGCTGTGGCCAACAGTCTTCGACTGAGAAACGTGATGGCATCGGCTGCTCTGTTGAAGTTCCAGACGGAGCTCACTGCCCCGAAGGTCATTGCGTGGTGTCGCAACAAGATTGGCCCGTGGGGTGTCAGGAGCACGCAGTAGCAATCATCGGGATCCCGCACCGGGAATTGTCTGTAGGCACCATTGAGGTCTTGTGCCCACACCATGGCTCCTTCCTGGATGCCAAAGTCTGTCAAGGCCAAGTCCACGAAGGTCTTGATGTCGTGGTGGTGTGGGACGTCTGATGCGATCACCGTGGAGTTGTGACCTGATCTCCTGAAGTCCTCGCATCGTCTCACCTTGTCGGTCTGTTGCACGCTGAAGCAAAAGCTTGTGCAGATGTCCTGTCTTGGTAGTGGCTGCATTGGCTTGCTGCCAATGCTGGTTGTCTTCATCGGCCACCAGTCTGGGGCTTCATATGGCCCAGACATCCTGCCCTTCTCAAGCTCTACCTCGAGCTCCTTGAGCATGACCGTCCATTGTGGGTCAATGCGATTGCTGCTCAGCTTTGCAAGGGTGTAATGTCTGTTGTTCTTCAAGAAGGACTCTTGTGAGACTGGATGTTCATAACGGCCATCTGCACGAGGCATCCAGCCCGCTCCTTCGTGAATCTTGCCTGTGACTTCGAAGCCTTGTTGCAAGTCTTCGGACAGCTCTGTCAAGCCCGGCATCTTCACCTGCTGCAGGAGGTCCAGAAGAAGTGGTATTTGTGCGACCTGAGAGTGTTCTTTGTCCCAGAGAGTGTTCTTTGTCCCAGTACACTTGTGCTATGTGGTGTGGAAGATTTTTCCACCAGCTGATGGTGTCACCGTGGCGTTCTGTCGCCATCCTCTCCACTTCGTCGACTATCTCAGTCCTCATCCTGGGCAGGCTGCCTCCAATGATCTTGTGCAGCTCGATGCATTGTTGAAGGCCAGGCTCCAGTGTCAGGGGGCGTTGAACCGGGTGACTGGCCTTGACCGCTAGTTCCCAGTGTTCCCACATTGTAGAGGCTTGGGCCACGCAGACCTCTTCTCGTGGCCACTTCCCCGGCCCCAGCACTGGTTGCATCGTGCTGATGATTTCAGTCATCTGTTGTAGGGCTGTGTGGCTTGGAGCCGGGATGGGTGAGGTTGAGCACTGCCCCATCATCGCCTGCAACAGCAGCATCATGATGAACCTGGCAGACCCCAGGTGCCATCCGTTGGCAAGCATTCTGTGCCTTGATCTCTCTGGCACGGATGGTACGTTTGTGTACCCTTTGGGGAGTTGGTGCAGCTGCTCTTTTGCCTCTGCCCCCGGAGTGGTCATTGTGCCGTCTGGTGAATGGAGCATGGCCTCTGGCGCATATTGCCAAGGGGCGAACGTGCGCCCGTCGTCCAGCCAGCGTGACCTCTGTGCTGGGTCCACTCTGCCTCTCAGTTTCTTAGGCGGTGCCCTGCCAGCTTCCGTTGGTGCTGGAGTTGTCAGACAAGGCATTCTTTTGGCGTGCGATTCCACTTCTTGGTGGAGTCTGAGGCCTTGTAGATCCAGGTCTGAAGCTTCCTGTATCTTGCCGTCGTAGTGTAGGCGGTGAAATTTCTGCGATTTCGTCCACTTGAGCTTCTCGCCCGTCAAAGGGCTGTGCCTTGTTTGGCCCCAGTCAACTCTGGTCCACCATAATCGTGGTCGGTTGATCAGTCCGTGATCTTGAGCGTCCAAGATAACTGGTTCACAGTCGAGACGGCTTGAGAAGAAGTCTGCTTCCCCTTTGTTCATCACGACATTCTCCGTGATGTATCCCACTCGCCGATTCGGTAGGTTTTCCTCGATCTCACGAGCGAAGGAGCAGTATGCTGTGAACTTCTGACCTTCTTCTCCTGATGACCCAAGCGGCTCTGTCTTGATCCGTGAGAAATCTGGACAAGGTGGTGCGCTGGCGAAGATGACCAGCATCTCTCCTGCTGGGTCATGGCGTCTGACGGTCTCAGCCACCTCTTTGGGGTCGTCTCTGAGGAAGTTTCCTCTGTTCACTGCTGTTGGATGTCGCTCCTTCAGGACAGCGATGCAGTCGTCATCGATTTCCCATGCGATGTAGAGGTCCACCGACTCCACAAGTCCTTCAAGTGCTAGAGCTGCTGTGCCGATCCCGTCGAAGCAGCTCAGCAGTATGACCTTTTTGTTGATCTTCTGAAAAATTTGGCCTGTCCCGGCCGGTGATGGCTCTGAGGGTGGGGGCCACCCTGTATTGTCGGGTGTCACAGAGGCCACCTGCTCTGTGACCCCGTGCTGTCCCTATTTGGAACTGGTCTTCCAATCCGAAGACCATGCATCCTTCTTCCATGACTGCCTCTCCTCCTGCTTGGGATTGGCCGGCCATGAAGACGATGCCTTGTCGGACTTGTCCCAAGATTCCCATTGCCACCTGCCTGTGGGGCGGGTGTACGGTGCTGCACGACTGCTCTTTCCTGATTTGGTGTTGCCCTTGCCGGTGCCCTTTGGTTCCGTCTTTGTGGGTGCCGCCGGGGGTGGCTTCTTGGCCGTCTGAGTGGGTTCCCTGTTCATGCACTCCGTGAAAGCGTCATAGTCCTTCATGAGGACCGCTGTCACCTCAGGGAATGTGCGCCCTCCGCGCATCTCCAAGGCCAGTCGCCAGGACAATGACATCCAGTATTGGGCCAGTTGATCGGTCTTCTGTGGGCGGCTTCTCACCAGTCTGACCATCCAGTCAAAGAAGCTGTGGACTGCTTGTTCTGGCCCCAGCTTGCACAGAATGTAGCACCATCGTATGCTGTTGATGCCATCCAGAATGGCCAGCACGCTCCTTGGTTGCCATGGTTCTTCTGGTGCGGCAACCAGCTGCTCGCCGGTCAGCGTCAGTTTTGTGACACTGCGGTCACGTTTCGCCAGCGGGTTTGGTTCACCATTCGCTTGGAAGGTGCGAATTGATACCAGCTCTCCTAGTTGTACAGGAGTGTAAGTCTTGCTCACTTCGTGCTCGTGGAGCACCCTGGCGATGATGCTCTCTGCACCAAGAAGTTCCTGCACTGGGAAAACTCTGTCTTCTCCTCCTATCTGCTGGGTCTGGTAGTCCTGGACAAGCGCTGACCATCTGCCTGGCGCAAGCGTCTTCGGGACTTTGTCTTCCTGAGTCGTTGAGTGTGACCCGGAAGGAGCAGCCGTAGAGGGAGGAGCCTTCGGTTGTGCTGCAATTTGAGCCTGTTCCCAGCTCTGTTTGGCCATCATCCACATGTGCAAGAGGGTGGCCTTCGCTATGGGTTTGTCTGTCTCAGGGATAGTGATCACGCTTCCATCTCCCTTCGTCCAACCTTGGAGAAGAGGTTGTATAAGGGTTTGATCAAGCCCTTCTTCATTCTTGCTCAGCAAAGCCAAAGTCGCCGGGGTGCGTATCCCCCTTGCCTCCAGGTACTCAGTCAAGGCCGGTCCTGCAGCGGCATCTCTGGTGATGTCAGCTAGTGACACAGGCGCCAACGAGAGCACCATCTTTGTCGGCCGATTGTGTTCTATCGCTCAGCCAAACTGAAGGACATGTAACATGAGTGGATGAACTCTGACATGTAAAAAGGATGTCGACAGCAAAATTGTGTGGACTTGTCCTGCCTCAAGAAAACCGTGCACATCACAAATAAAAGGCAAACGACAAATCACAGTTAAGCTAATAAGGCCAAAACGGGTGATATGTATGGACTGAGAGTATGAGTGCAGCTGCAGCCGCCGTCCTGTCTTTTTCTCCGGACGTGGTGCGTGTAGACCCTCCCGCTGGGGTCGTCTAGTCATCCTCAGCACTGCTCGCTGAGGAGTCAGCCAAATCTGAAAGGCCGGATGACTCTTCACTACTGTCCGAGCTGGAAGCGTCGCTCAGATTGAAACATTTTCGACATTTCCTTGTGCCGTCTTCCTTGTCAGTGGTGCGCAGAAATGTCTTGCATCCATAATTCCATCCACAAGGTGTACGCCACCTGCTGGGTTCGTTATTCTCCTCGTACTGCGACGATTTGTGGAGAATCTTGGCTTTTGGTCGAAAGACGTATGTCTGTGGCGGCTTCTGCACTGCCTGCCTCACTTGGTCCAGTTCTGCCCGGAGGCCCCGTATGTCAGCCGCCAGGGCCTTCGGTCTGGCTGCCGGTGCAGGGGCTCTTCCCACGGGGGCTACTGACGAAGCAGCCGCCTCGGACTGCACGACCTGCATCTGGATCTTTTGGACGTGTGAGTCATCTCCAGAGAGCACTTGTTGGGGTATGTTCGGCACCCTGATCAGGGCGCTGTCCTGGGTGTAGCGGAGCACGGCTGTGCTTGTCCACCTTCCCAGCAATTGAATCAATGCCAGCTCAACCCCTGAGCTTGACAGCATCTGAGCCCCCGAGATCCTCAGCACATGACCGTGGAACCTCTGTGATTCTTGTCCGTCGGGGCCCATGCGTGTCAGCACGGTGCCAGTGTGCTCGATGACCCTCCTGAAGGCCTCTATGAACGTCTGCTTGGAGGCGGTGCGACCTCCTTGGTCTGGAAAGAGTGGCAGCTGTTGTCGGGGCTCATCTTGACAATGTGCCTCTAGTCGAAGGAGGTGTCGTTCAGAGCTGTGCCATACGCACAGGCCATGTATCTTGGCTGTGCAGCTACATGTCAAAGATCTCTCAGTAAATCTTCCTTTATGGTCTGTCTTGTGTATCGGTATGCACAGGCATACCTCTCGCCCTTCCAATCGAAGGTCGCCAGCTCTGGCGCTCGCCATCTCGACTTCTCGTAGCATGAACCACATGCCTATCACCGCCATGTCCCGGCAGTGAGCAATATTCTCAAACGAGAATGGGAGTTCGTCTGTAGAGAAGGCCATGTTGCCTATCAGCAAGCCATTGAAGGAGTCTTTCAGCTTTCTCTCACCGAGTCCTCGTTGGATGGACCTCACACAGTCCCTGATTCCCAGCTTCACTATGGCTGGTACAGGTGTGCGGAGGACTCTCTGCTGATGGCCGCATATGGCCTGAAAGTACACTGCTGCGCTGCGGTATCCGCCAGCCTTCAACGAGGCTCCGAAACATCTGATGTTGTGGCAGTCTAGAGGAAAACCTGGGACCTCCCATGCCCTGCACAAGGCCAGATAAGTTCTGACCCTCGCTTCCGCAGCTGGGTTCGTTGACTTGGCCAAGATGTCCTGGTCCAATGAAGCCAAGGCTTTCTGCCTTTGGTTGGGTTGTGCCGCCTCGAGGGCAGCTTGCATGCTGGCTCGTTTGCCCATGTTTCGAACCGGGAGGTCACCTCGGTCTGCGTTCTGGGGGTTGACTTCCGAGCCCGCTGTCGGAGTCCCCCCCGAGGCCAAAATGGCCTCAATCTGCCAGCCGTGGACCCCGGCTGACCGTAGCTCCTCATACTTAGAGGACAGAATGTTAAGGCTCACCACTCCATGGCGGATGAGCGAGGGAGCGAGCTCCTCGAGGCCCGCCCCCCGCAGGGCCCCCCACAATTCCTCCAGATTAGCCATTGCTGCGGTCGTGCAACAGCTCATTGTGGGGTGTCCATGTTATTTCAAACATGTGCAAAGGAGATAAAACATCACCTGCCATGCAATGCAACGAAACATCGACCCGACAAGGTAAGTGAAAACATGCTGAAACGCAAAGTGTCACAACAGTAAAGGGCAGTAGTGAAATGATGAGGAGAGGGGAGGATGTGAATGACAGAGGTAATCATGATGAAACCGCCATCTTTTCCTTCATGGGTGTGTTCGAGTTTGTCTGGCCGGGTCATCTGGCCTTCCACTTGACCTGTAAAGCTCGATGAGAGCGTCATGTTGTGGCTTACCAACATGTTATATGCGCTCTTGTCGCCACGTTCCAGTGGCTGCTGGACTGAGTTCCTATCCTCTGGTGTCGTGTCCTCCGTCTGCCTCAGCCATGGCTCGAGCCATTAACACTTGGTTGGCGGCGTTCAAGGCCTGGACACCCATCCGTGCCGTCCGGCCATCGCTACCACTGCTGGGAGTGATGCACACTCTCGGATTGGGAAGGAGAGGTACTGAGCGGTTCATCTCCATGTTGATGGTCGCCTCAATGGCCTGTAGCCGGTCACTGAGGGTGTTGAGGATACCTGCTGATTCGAAATAGCGGAACTCCTTGATGCTCTGGATTGTCGCCAGTGACAAGCGATCAAACCCGGCCCCAAGGTGGGCTGGTGCATCGGCTCTCCATCTCGCCAATGGGCCGATGAGGCCTTCCAGTTCTGCCTCAATGGACTGGCCTTCCAAGACCAGGCCATGTGGGGTGACCTCTTCGGGTCGATCAAGGTACCCCATATCTGGCATACAGAAGGCTCCCATTGTCATAGTCGCCAATCTGTCCAACACATTGGCAAACAGGCACAGGTTCGGCGCATGTTGCACCGTTGGAGTGCCTTCCCACGTCGTCCATTTGAGCAAGGCTGTGGCGAAAACGATCAAGGCATACATGACGGCGGGGCTATCGCTATGAGCCGGCATCACCGCATCGCGGGCTCTCTGCGCGTCGATGGACTGTTTTACCAGCCATCGCCCCGTCATGCTCATGGCTCGAAATCGCCCGGGCTCCTGCTTTTGGGCTTTGAGCCCAACTGACCTGCAGATCATCTGCAGTTAGCACTCCTACCCATGTTCCTGCGCACAACTGTGCTACCATACAATTGAAGATGATATATTTATATTATTTTATATTGATATATTTGTCTTGAAAAACTGAGTGTTTGAGCAACAACCATTTCTTGATGTTCTAGCAAAGGTCCACCATTCAATCAATTTCTTCTGGGTGCAAACCAAAGGAGAGTCATGACTTTGTGGCTGTCCAAGTGGTTCTCAAACCACCAGTACCCATGGATACATGGAAACTTCAGGTTGAACCATCTACGGATTTCCTTTTTACAGAAGCACCACTGCGTCCAGGGCACGTGAGGAAGTGTGCATTCGACGAAGATGGATCTGCTTCGATCTCCTCAATGCATAACTTCATCGCCCTGGCCGACACTGGACAACCAGCAATGAAGTTCAAAATAGTCGAAACATGACTATAGTTGAAACATGTTGAAACATGTTTGCCAACATCTTTGCCAACATCTTTGCTAACGTGTTTGCCAACATCGCCATGAAGTTCTAGCCTGTAGTTGACGTAGTAGGCACGCCATCTTAAGAGCATATTCTCCTGAAGAGCGTGAAATGAAGGATCAGTTTGGGATTGGATTACGCAGTTATGCAGCGAACGCCACAGTTGCATGACAGCTGGGGGAGGAATATGTTGGTGGTATTTTTAAGGGGGATTCAACCTCAAACTGACAGACGCTCTTTACTCAAACTGGCACGCGACAGATTCATCCAGCAATGGTTCAATAATGCCTTACCAACGGACACGAAACCCACTCCTTTGTATCCTTAGGCAGTAAATGTCATTAAACCATCCAATTGGAGGGCTTAATCCATCTTAATCCCATTATATCAGGTTGTTTTGAACCTCGTTCAAAGATGTTCGTTGTTCAAAGGGGCTGCTCAAACCATCCCAATTTGAAGCTTCCTCTAACACCTCCGTGAACTTCATGGCGAAGTTGGCGCCAATGGCACGAATCCCAAGGGCGTGAGGCAAAAATCAGGCACCAAAAGACCCGCCAAAGTTACCCATTTTGTGGTTGGTAGTTGTTAGATACCAAGGGTGTGCGCCAAATTTGTTGTTGGTAGCTGTTCGATATCTTGGTGCTTTACTCATCCCAACTTGGTTATTTACCATTATGTACCCATCCCAAAATGGGGGGAAGGAACCATAATCTTGAGCCATTCTCTGATATAAAGAACCATCCTGTCGAAACCGTTCTGTCATCGTGCTGCTGTTCCATCCTGAAATGCACGTATCTCCGGTGCTGATGAGACAATTTTGCTGATCCAGGCTAGAAGTGGTATGAAGTGCTAGGTCCTTCAGGGAGCCAAGAAAACATGAGATCGGTATTCCGATATTTTTACCCAAGTTGTTTGGTCTACAAAAACAAAAATGTGTGGGATTCAGAATTTGTTCATGTCTGCATGGCTGCAGCTGAATGACTACATTTAGCTGTTGAACCAGCTGCAGTCACTGCATCGATCAAAATTCAACAGCCGCGTCCATTGCGGCCCAGGATGTTTCCATTTTGATAATGCCACAGTTGACCAGTTCTGTTGTTTTTCCATGTTTTTCCGTAAAGGTTTTTACATCCATCCCATACGGCTGGCACAAATCGGCACGGCTCGGTTAATCAAAAATCCCATTGTCACATCCCAAGCGAAGCAAGTGCCTCAGAGACCCATGGATGTTCCTTGACCTGACAAATCCGGGCGCTATTGGGAGATATTGGGCGATCAGTATCCATCAGTTACCCTCTGGTAAACGTTTACATAACTATGGAAAATCACCATTTTTAATGGGTAAATCCACTATTTCGACTGGGCCATTTTCAATAGCTATGTTAAATTACCAGAGGGTATTGAGTTTACTCAATCCTTGGGATCATGGAGAATAGATGATAAGAAACAGCAGCAAGGCATGCAGCACAGCCCATGGCCTGCCTCGATGGCCCCTCGTGCGCTTCCAATCCGATCGTTCTGGCCGGACACGCCGCAGGATTCTGGTCAAATCCCTGAAATGGAACGATGGTGCGTCAGATGGTGCTCAATAATCCAGCGATATGATAGGATAGGGCGATATATTAAGATATGGGTATGGATCAATACCTATTAATACCATTTTTATGCGGGCTACCCTGGGTAAAATCACTAGGGTGACCCCCCAAAATAATTTCTGGGATTTATTCTGAGGTGCTTCTAGTACATAACCCACTACAAAATATTTTTTCCAAAACACTCTAACCACCCCAAAATAATATCCTTTATCACTACCCACCTCCTCAAAATAATTTCTGAAAATTTGCAAATAAATTATTTTGTAGGGTTCTACTATTACTCAAAAACACTTCCCTTAGTTCAAAATAATTTTGGAAATTATTTCAAGGTGGTTTAAGATGGTTTTGGATGATTGAAAAAACAAGTAGAACCACCTCAAAATAATTAGCAAAAATCCCCACAAAATTATTTTGGGGGGTCACCCTACCTATCCTCCCGAATGCACCCGACAAGCATTGTCGGAATTTCATGATTTAGACCATCGATTTTTGGACAAAGAAATCTGAATCGACCCCTTCCTACCCCATAAATTATTTTGGGGGTGGTTAACTACTAAACCACCCCAGAAATAATAATAGCCTAAACTGGCAAAATTAACTTCCCATTGAGTAGTTCAAAATCCAAATTGCCTCGAACAGACAAACCCTGAGATTTACCATGAATTACTGGCTGAACTAATTATTTTTTAGAACGTCGACTTAGCATCGGCTTTTGGGCAAAGAAACCTGAATCGATTCCTCTCTCCCCAAAAATTATTTTGGGGGTGGTTAATTACTAGACCACCCCAGAAATCCAAAAAAACCTAACCTTGCAAAACTCAACTTCCCTGGGATGTGTTGGGATTGACGGGATGTGGCTTGAATGAAGTTGGAAATGGCTGTAGATTGATTCAAAGAATATCCTGACTGAACATGTTGAAATATGTAGTTGAAATTTGATGTAATATGCTGAAATTATTTTGCAGGTGGTTTGCAAGTACCCCCACCCCATGAAATAATTTTCATCATGGGTGTCTGGTAATTATTTTATACAGTTGGAACTATATGAAATAATTTCCCCAGTTCAACTGAGAAATTATTTTGAGGTGCCTTAAGTTGTTTGTTTAAAATTATTTCAAGGTGCTTCAACCTCTGTAGGTGGAAAATTATTTTGCACCATCATCAAGGTACGGGTGCAAAAATTATTTTGCTATGGCTCTTGTCGGGTGATTTTAACATAAAATTTATGTTAAAAATTGGAAATTATTTTTAAAAAAATATTTTGGAACCAACCCCCACCTCAAAATAATTTCCTAAGGTAGGACGCATCCATTTTTAATGGGATGAACATCCATTTAAAATTTACCAGCTATTTTGATGTTCACCAGGGGTACAAGGTTTTGACACACTGTCATATTAATTAAGACTTGTTGAAGATATGTTTTCAAAAAAATGTCTTGTTCCAGTTAGTAATCGCTTAAGGATTCTTAAGGTACATATGCAACACAAGCCTTTGCTACAATCTGCCCGTAGCGCGGCAATGCCCGGCAACTTTTTGGGAGCTGCGGTCAGTCGCCACCAATGAGTCCACGACTGGGCATTGGAGCTTCGAATCCCTGGCCAAGGATGATTCAATATGATTCAATATGATATGATGGATTGGAGTATCTTGAAACAATTCAATTGGTCATCTGAACATGCTTGATGCCCCCAATTCAGTGCTCATGTATGTGTGTGTGTGTGCGAATTTCAAGCCTCAAAGTGAGGGGTCAATGAAACTGAGCGCCATTTTGATCTTCTTAAGAAAAATTAAAAAATATCGGGCATGGAGATGATGGTGATGCTTCTTTTGTTTCTTCTGATCGTCTTTGTACTTTTCACAGAGAGGTAAAATCAGTCGACATCATCCTGTACTACCCTCTGGTAATTTAACATAGCTATTGAAAATGGCCATTTATAGTGGATTTTCCCATTAAAAATTGTGATTTTCCATAGTTATGTTAGTTTACCAGAGGGTACCTGTAATCGCAGGGACCGTCCCTGACCACCCCTCATCGCCTGTGGTCGGCTGGTGTTTTCCTTCCAATGGGACTCAGCAAGGGCCCAGTCCACGACCTGCCGACGAGGGCCCGTTGAAGCGGGGTGAGATACAAAGGCTACCGAGGCTCAGACACAATCGGAGACAAACAATGCAGGCCACAACTCACCTTTCAGCCTCAGTGTCAGGACTTCAACTGTTGTTTCAGTCGATCCAAATCAAAATTGGAAAGAATACATAAAGTAACAAACGAACAAATAAATGAATCAATGAATAAATAAATGCATAAATGAATGATAATGAATGAATGAACATATATGCAACTTGGAGACCATGTGAGGTCTTCAACCAATCTCATATTGTTTTGATACATACAGTAAATACGGTACACGGCCTGGTCCACTCCAGCATTGTATTTCGTGCTCCAGGCACCACAGCCTCCCGCTGGGGCAGGGGCCCTCTGGGCATCGGAGCTGGCACCGGTGCACCGTTGTGCCAAGCAGTGACCTGGGACTTGGAAGACTTCACTGAATCGAATGACAGGTCCATGACAGGTCCTTCACGTCCCATGACATCCCATGACATCCCATGGCATCACTTAAATGGCTGAAGACAACTTAATATGGCTCATATTCTCTAGCTTGGTGTTGTGAACCAAGTCCTGATTCTCTCTCATATTCTCTCCAGTGATCAACATGTCTCATCGATCCAATTCTATCACGTCTGCCGACTAGGTGCCTGACAGACACTGGAAAAGTCGCTTGGTTGCAGGCAATGCCGATGACCTGACACGGTGAATCACCCAGCTTTGACTCGGGGACTGCATCTGCTATCATGGGATTGATGGGATTGATGTGCCGAGAATCCACTCAAGGGCCGAGGTGAACCGAGCTTTTTCGGTAGCATTTGATGATATTTGATGTAGCAGACGTTCAACAAGTCCACCAATCCAAGTTGTGTTGCCAAACAATTATGACCTTGGAAAAAAAGAGTCTGGCAATTTCTGATCGTAGTCACACCCAATGTGTGCCAGCAGTCACTTCCAAGGGAGATGATACTTGAAGCATAAGATATTTCACATTCCTTAGGTACTTCTTCTGGTCCATGTCTTGCTGGCAGGATTGTACAGCCAGTGGTAGGCTTCCTTGTTGTCTTCCAAGACTCCCGCAATCCCCCTCCAACCAGAGCTGTTGAAAAACTATGCCGGATGCACGTCTCCCACTTTCAATGGTTCACTGGTTCCAAACCTGACAAAATGTGCAGGAAAAGAAAATGGCCGCAGGATACAGTGCTGGCATGCGCTTTGCTCCGCTGGGCTCTCCCACTGAACTCCAAAGCTCCTGGCAGTGGCGCCCAACCGCTGTTGCAGGTGGTCATCCGGTCCTGCACGGCAGACACCCTTGCATAGCTGAAAATGCCATGCCAAAAAATGCTAAAGGACAACAAATCCAATTGGACACCTTGGAACTACAAGTGGGGTGCCTTCCTGACCTGTTGGACTTAAAACCTTTGAGATCAGTTCAGAGCATGATTTATGATCTATCTCGAAGCCAATGAGAAGCTAGTTTCCGCCGCGATCGAATTTGGATCAAGGCCCATTGGCATGACTGTCTTCAGGTGCCACAGTGTTTCCATCAGGGTCCAAAGATTTAATTCACCACAACCACATGTGCGCGGTACCCAATTGCCCAAGCTCAGAACCGCTCTCGTCCTTGTGCTGCCACGCCAGCCAACAGCAGTGTCCCGATTTGCTGACCTACCTCAGATTGGCCAATACAGTTAAGGGAAAAGTGGATCAACCCAACTATCGCGGTATTATCTCCAATTCTACCATAGATTTGTTTCCAGTGGTTGTTGGTGAAGTCCCCATTCTATTCCCAGTGAGTTTCGTAACATGTCACGGACAAAGGTGGGGACGACGTCCCGATTGCCAAACCAACTAATAATGCCCCAGTTCGCTAGCTCAGTGGCTTTCATAGTAATCTGGGATCATAACTGGGCAACCACTCATAACTGGGGCAGTTAGGGCAGTTTAAGTTTTTTTCTAGCAAGTTATTGTTGGGGTTAGAGTTATAGTTGCTTTACCTTTATACTTAGTAGGGGTTGTAAACCAACTTATGACTCAGGGGGGGCACCACCATGGACAGCAGCCTCCACCACATGGATTTCCCAGTAAGCCCGGTCCTGCCACAAGAGCTGTGCCAGGTTGCTGTTGATCAGGACTACACAATCATGTCCATTGCTATAGTGACTATAGTGAGACATATGGTAATTACCATATATCACCTATGAAGAATTTTGAAAAACTGTATATAGTGTCATTTCATTCCAAGAAAAAACATGCTTGGGCTAAGTGGTGCTCTTCTGCTCAGCAGCTTCATGAGCCCTTGGTTGAGCTGCTTTAGGAAAAGGACCGTTTCAACAACGGCACAGCGAGGATCTGTTGCAATCGGTCCGGCTCAAAACTGGGTAAATCTGGGTAATGGCCTCTGCCAGAAAAATGACCAGTCAATGGGAGCGGGGTCAAGGTTTAAAACCTATGTAGGAGACCACAAGTGTTGGTTATCTTTATGTCAGAAGGGTACCCAATTTGACCAACACCCAATGGGAGGTTCCCAAAGGATCTTAACTCGTGACAAATGCCCACCTTCCAGAGCCAATTACCGCTGCACATTGACATCACTTGACATCCAGAGTCAATCTTCTTTTGGCGACCCACTGGTTGACTACAAATCGTCGATAAGAAGAATCCTTCTCCAAAGAGAACTGTTGCTACGTATAGTACCTCGTCACAAGCAAATCTAATGACTTAGGAACAAATGATCTTGATCTTAAGCAAATATAAATATATATGTAAAATGAATGCCCCCAGCAAATGCTCCTGCACCAACGGCACGGATGCTAGGCAGCGGCCGGAGCCTCCCAGATGCAGCAAGAGCACACCACAGTTAGCATCATCATGCATCAACTGATGATCTCTATCTTTCTGTCCACATCATGACTCACAAAGCAAAAGGTATTGTAACAAGGGAGGATAAGGGAGGGACCTGTTGCAAAGTGTCTTCATGTTGTGTCTTGATATTGGGAGCTCTGGTTGTAGTTTTGAATCTTGAACTCACAGCATGAGTCCGGGGGTAGCTTGATACTGGTTTCCCCAAGCTTGCGCCAGCGTTTAGGGAGTTCTGTGATCAACAATGGCCAAAGAAATGACATGATTATTTTTCCTGACCCCAGAATCTGTGTGCAGCACTTCATGAGAAGTGGATGTTCTCTACACTCATTTCAAGACCGGTTTAGATAAAGTTTGATCTCTAGAGAAAGGCATGGTTGGCTTGTTGCGATGCATCATGGAGATTCATTGGCTGCTAATTGGGTTCTGCCTGAGTGGAGTCCATGTCAGTGTCCTAAAATTCTGCTATTCTTCGAGTTCATAAAACTGCAAACTTCCATCCATTCAGCAAGTGGATCAAACACCGCCAGGGCCATCTTGGACAGGAGCTGCGACGCTGGGTGAAGTTCCTTCACCTCACAAAGTTCACGCTTCGCAGATCAGCTCGCAGCGCAAACACAACTTCTCCACGGTCAATCCACGCTGGCCAGGCTGCACCATTGTTTTCAGTGTCACATCTTGCAAGCAGCATCAACAGCAGGATCAACAGCTGGATCAACGGGAAACTAAAACGAAATCAAATGACGTTAACACTGCAACATTTGAAAGCTGATAGTCACCCCCTGAGGTGGAAGGGGTCCAGTCCACCCGCACTACCTTCGAGGCAAAAACTTCAGGTTTCAGGAAGTAATTCTCTGTGCCACTTTGTGTTGCACACATGCTTATTTGACTAGCAAAAGCGTGCAAAGTCAAAGGGATCATTCTCAGAAAAAAATATACAGAAGGGCTACACAGTGAAAGCGTTACTTTGCCAGTACAACTCTTGTTGAAAAACATCACAACTTCATACAGTATCTACAGCCTCCAGGGAAAGAAGTTACACCGGATGCCTAGCATCTCGCAATGTGCCTGGTTGAAAGACAGCAGCGGATTAAAGATTGAACTCCAGCATATCTACCTATTACCTGATTACCCTGTACACAAACAGGAAGGGTTTCAAAATGTGACACAATCCACAGTGAAACCGGAATAGCACACAGAGCATCCATGGCCATTACCTCCTGGACCAGTGCTGGCGGCGTGATTCCTGCTAGAGCGAGACATGCCAGACGCATACCACACAATGCAGCGCAGCATCTGCACAAAGGAACCGAGAAACCCATTACATCAAGAAAGTGTTCACATTCAGAAAAGCAAAAAAAATGAGGAACACAGAACTTGAACTCTTGGATAGGAATTTAGATCCAACATGATCCAACCATTTCGCAGATTTTGCGGTTCTTGCAAATGTTGTACGAAAGCAAGCCACCCCTGCCAGCAATGTGGCATCGACAGCTGCATGCGGATCTTGCGATGGGCTGTCTGACTATCCTGTTGAGCTGTCAGGGATTTGCTCAAGACAGAACCACTTCCAGAAACCACGCATGCTAAGCCTCGGCAATGAACCACTCTACAAAAGTGCTGTGACCATCTGCGTTCACAGAAGCGGTCACAGAAGCGGTGCTTTTTGCAAGACAAACCATGACAAAACAGCTCGCATAGCACCATGAAGAAATCGCAAGTCAACCTGCATGGCCGGACCCTCATCTAAGCTGCCTTTCACAATGCCAGGGAAAACAACACATGTCTGACAATCACACCAACTTCCTGCCATCTTCAAGATTGAAGAAATGTCTGGCATGGAAAGTCCGTTCATACAGCGCTCACACAGCAAAATCATAGCTACACACAGCAACTCGCACAAGCAGATCATCTCCCTTTTGGCTTGTGCTTTCCGCTATGAGCAACTTTTGAGGGGTCCTAGCCTTCCCAAAATGATTTCAAACAGCACCACTCAGTGCACAAGGTTGATACCAGTGTCATAACCAGTGTGTATAATATATATACAGTAATCATATATTATACTTATTTATCCTATAACTGGATTATAGTCTGACAGAGAACTGCTGAGAAGTGCCACAAACACAGCATTAAAAAACAGTGGACACAGCAGCTCAGTCGCTCAGCTGAGACTCAGGAAATCTCACAGCTTCACAGCGTCACACAGCGTCACACAGTCACAGCACCTGCCTGTTTCATTTATGGAAGACGTTCTGGGGATAATCTGAGAAAAATCATGAACACCTGGTAGTCATTGCATCACCAGGTCATTCCAAAATTTGTCGAAAGTCAGATGTCTACAGTGTTGATTTCAATGATTTCACAGGCTCGCGCTTGCCGCGCTTGCCCTTCTGCCTGAGATCTTCGCATCGGCGACCAGTGCCGCCGGCTCGCTGTGTCACCCACGCTTCAACGAGTTCAACTCTGTGCATTTCCAGCAAGCATCACGCCGTGGAACGTGTCCCATTTGGGAAGCCAGATCCAACACTCTTGGACAGACTCTTGGATATTCGTGGCATCTGCCAATGGCAAAAACCTCCCTCTTGTCTGGCCCAGTTGGTGTCAGCCCCCACGCCTCCGCGTATTCGCAAGCCTTGTACTTGAAGCCTCGGAAACTCTGGCAGCAGGATGTTCGAAAAGTGCTGCTCAGTTTCAGATTGCGTGTGCTGCATGTGTGCTGACGTCATTTATTTATATCATCTTATACAATTATTGTATATGTGTCTTTACACACAGCTTGATAACCATCAACTAACAGTAGCAACAGTAGTAGATGTTACCAGTCGCATTGTCAGTGTTAGCCAACGGATGTAGATCCAATTTATTGGGGTTCCCTCACAACAGTTGTATACAGTTGTTACAATCCCCTGATGATGGATTAATGACCAACAATGGTGTGAGTTGCTTAAGCGCGCTGCCACATGCTGACACTGATTGCATCAACGACAGCTCGCTCTCTGGCGACTCATCATCTTCTCAGGCTCGACACAGGAGCTGGGGCATGATTTCTCAGGGATAACTTATCGTGGCTACATCGTGCTACATCCGCCAAGAAATGATAAGCTGCCATCGTGCTATTCCCCATCCCTGGGCCCCCAAGCTCTGGTGCATGGCTGCCAATTCCAACAGCTCCAGGCCTGTCCAGCGACTCACCCTGCAGAAATCCATGAAAATTGAACATCTTAAAACAGTACCAAGTGCACAGATGGGTGTGTCTGAAAGTGGCTACCCCCAATTTCAATGGACGATCCTCATTTTCCCCAAAAAGATGCCCATTAATAATAAGTTGATATAAGTTAATATGGGTTAATCATTGGCTGGCTTGGGGGTTAATATCAATATTGAGCTCATCATGTTACCCAATGAATGGCACTCAACTGAGCTCCAAAAGATCCCAGCCTCAGTGGCTTGCTTCCGGCACCAGTCACTGCACCAGTCACTGCGCTGGAACTGGAGCTGGAGCCTTGCACCTCCATGTCACTAGACGCAGCCGGGCAGCAGGGCGTGCGCAGTTAGATATGACTGACTCATGTTTTTGACTAAAATGGAATCGCTTCCCAGAATCACAGAAATTCTCTGAGATTTTTTCAAGATATAGATGTACAGTATGATGATGTATGAAGAAATATGAAGACACCAATAGATTCACATAGGTCAAAGTTAAGCAACAGCTATATGATTATATATATATATACATTATATAATATTACATAATCGTGTATAGATGTGAAACAGCCATGACACATATTGCACGTGACTCTCCATGTCATGCGCATCGCAGCCTTGGCGTCGCTTGTGGGCCTGTCTGCAGGGACAATGACTGGACACCAGACCTGGTCCAGGACCAGGCCTCAAAGTTCATTATTAACCATTATTAATCATCATCATTAACCATCATTAACCATCATTAACCATCATTAACCATCATTAACCATTATTGACTTAGGGCTACCTGCAACCATTTGTAACCATGCCAGCAGCTCGGAGCAGGCACATCGTTGGCCCGCACGGGTGCCTCCCAGGAGCTTCGGGTCATGTCATATCTACAGCTAGCCATATAAAAGGGAGGTACCAAAGGGTACCAAGTGTTGGATAATATGGTACCAATGTTGGATAATATGTTGGATAAATGGACCCACAAGTTTGGTGATTTTTCACTATCCAACATCATCCAAGCACCCAAAGGATCGAAAGGGCCTCCTCATCTGCTGGTGCAGGAGCATTGGATCCTGGAGCCCCGCAATTCCACGCTCCAAGTGCTGACATGCAAGCCGAAATCTGGTATGCCCTGGCATTGCTACAGGTGGCTGGCATGCTAATGATGATAAACCACAAAGAAACATACTATCCGTGGCAAAGTCTAGAAGCCTATAGGCTTATGCAATCCAGCCAATCCAGTGTCACTGTTTGAGGCCATGAAACCCGCTCACCCAAAAGCTGCAACGTCGCCGCCATCCCCACCCAAGTTGACCGCAGCCAAAAACCCCCCGCAAAATCGCTGCGACGTTCCAGGTGCCCGCACCAGTGCATTCACAGCCAATATCTTTGGGCAGCTCCTTAAAATTGATCCCCGGCCCCTTCAACAACATGAGACGAATCCTTTGTCAAGACAACTGCTTTACTTTTGCCGAATTTCAGCTTCAGACGAAGAATGGTGCCCACATGCTGCGAACTCATGTGGATGGTAGCAGCTGGGGGCGAGTAGCGGGGGCGAGTGAGGAGCACTACGTAAATCAAGCAGCGGTGCACTTAGGGCTTTCAGCTGTGAAATGTTCAGCTGGTGATGGCTTTTGATGCACCACCCGAAGGTGAGATTGTGATCCGCTGCCCAAAGCGTTGTTGTCCTGATCTATGTTGGGAAATGTTCTGACTACTGCAGGGCTCAAAAAAAATGTATTCCGTCCCATCTGCTGTCAATATGCTCTTGGTGTGGCATCCTTTCCAGCATTTGCTTTCTCAGGATTCGCAGAAGGGACTTCCTTGAGACATATCCAGCAGAATGGCTGACGTTTTGTTTCCACAGTGTTGTTGGGAGCATCTATCACCGGCATGGGAATCAAATGGTTTGAGCCAAGAGAAGGAGAGGAGTTGAGAATAGAGGCTGCACTGAGTTGCTATTGGAGTCTTCAACAATGAAACCGAAACCATTATGAGAAATGGATTCATCCCAAGAGGCATTCCACCATGAGGCATTGCACCACCACTTTCCCCTTCAGGAAATGAAGTCATGCTCAGAAATGTCGACATAATGCCGGATGGAGGGGGCATACATTACAATTTTGTGCTTTCTGCCGTTGAGCTGTTCTAAACATGCCGGAAAGTCTGGCTCGGGCTGCAGCAAGCCTCAGCACTTGGACTCACTCGTTACTGATCTTTTTATATCTTTTTGGCAAATGACTCGAATGGCAATATAAAGCCATTGATGATCAGGATATTAAGATGGCAGTTGCCATCACTCATGGTAATCCATTCTGCTGGCGACAAGTCGCTCCAAACATGTCCAAAATCATTGGAAGCTGCCATTCTCAGCCCCCACACCCGAGAGGATGTCCTGGGCATCTGGATTTACCCAGGGCCTTGGCAGTCATGGAGTCTACTGAGTCAACATAGAAATATATAGAATATCATAGAATAACAGCAAAGAATATCAAAGAATAACAGCAACCTCAAGATCAACTAAGATCAACATCATATAAGTAGGATTTGGGCTCCAAGGCATCCCAAAATCGTTGCTTTCGGCTGAAAGCTTTCTCTTGGCAGAATTTTGTCGGTTTGGTTGTTGCACCTGATGGTAATTTCATGTTACCAACCCCCAACCAGTCTCAGAACCCAACGGAAACTGAACGGGCTCACCCTTAACTCTCTTCTGGATCATGACCTGTTCACATCGCAGCTCATGCTGGCGCCTACCTTCCTGAACTGCTGCACATAAAACCTTGCACAATGGAGACTCCCATTAACATTTGAAATGATCGAAGATTTAATATCCCAAAAACAGATGTTTGATCCTTACGTCTCAAGTTCAAGCATTCGCGGGCAGCGTGATGTGGAGATTTTCTGAAGTCAGGAGGCTCCGTTTAAAGCATAATAATAAGTCGATTTGCCTGCCATGTACTGTATCCAAACTCGCCACTTCTCCGCTGATCAGCCACCCAGAATCAAGATGTAGTTGAATTATATATATATATACATATATATATATATATGTGCAATTCTTGTCGGAGGACTAGCATGGTGTACTTATGAATCTCTGAATCAAAGCCTGACAATTTGGCATTGTGAACTCTAGAATCCCATGCACTTCTAGTGTCGTGGAATCTAGTGACGGATTGTCACCGGATTGTCGCAATAGTATGCAATAGTTGGATCATGTCGTCTCCCCTTTCTCTTTTAAATCCGTTGAGATTGGGACTATTTGGGACTCACATTTCGACGCCTTGTAGTCACCCTCATAGTGAGGAAGCGATCCAGTGAGGAGGCAATACAACAGGCCTCAGCCATTCCAGAAGAGGTGATCCATTTTTGACCATTCTTTCTCACCATTCCGAATTCCTCACCCTTCGTTTTCTGGATGAAGCAAACATGAGCAAACCATGTGGGCAATGGTTTGCTGGATAGTGCAGTGCAGATACCCATCCTGTATGGGATGGAAGAATCCCAAAAAATGGCCACGGCCCCCAAGGCGTTCCACCGGTAGGCCATCGGACCATCGCTTCTTCCCCCAATGCCAGGCTTCCCGGCAACCTAAGCAGTAGTAGTCCAGCGGTAGGCCATGGCCCTGCCGGGCCACCATCTCTGGACTTAGGTATCCTGCAGTGCCCACCTCAGTGGTTGGGGATGACAAACCTGGACCTGGCTTGAGACCCACTGAGAGCGCAACAAAGGATGTGAAGAGGGCGGAATGTGTGAGATTATCCTGGCGGAAGGTGAAGCCGAGTGTTCCACTTACCACCCGGTCGGGCAAGACGGTAAAGACAAAGTATCCATCTTTGACAAATAAATGCTCTGGGGTGAAAGCTCAATGGCGAAGCTAGAAGATCTGGGGATTTCAAGGAAAACATGCCGAACGAGAGTACAAATCTTGTATATACCTTGGCCAAGCATCCTATGTGTGCTCTGAAAGCAAAGCCCTCCGCTTCTTTCCCTACACATTTGCCACATCTTGTTTTGTGCTGTAGTGCAGTCTACATCGATGCCACAATTCCTTCCTCAATTCCTTCCTATCATTTCCTCATTTCCTACTCCTTTTCAGTGGATCGAAATCCCTCCAAGCAGAGATCCTTGGAAAGACCGAAGTCGGTCAACCGGATGTGCCCTTCCTGGGAGCGACCAGCAAGGAAGATAGGAAGATGTGGGAAACCAATGGAAACCAAGGGTCCCACCAGGGGTCCCACCAGCAATGACCTTGAACCCTCTGTACGTGTTGATGAGAGGGAGCTGCCTTCAATGTTTTGGGGCGTGTCATGTTGTAAGGATGTTATAAGGCCTATTTGCGTATGCGAGATTCATGGTGATCACGATGTCTCTACTTGCTATGCGTGGCTTTCGAAACCATCACTGTGATGGACTGGTGGCCTATTTCAAACACAAACGTTACAAAGAGATGATTAATGGCCAGCCTTCCAAGTACAGAACTAGACCGAAGCACCCGAAACACTCCAGCACTCCCACAATGCCAAGCGTCATCATCCAACAAGCAATTTTCTGGCTTCAGGTCTCGGTAAAGCACCTGCTTGCACAATCGACCCACTCAGATCAATCTTGCCATGCAAAAATTGTGCAGAACCTGAGATGCAAATAGTATCATCGTCCGATCGCATTGACAAAGTGACCTGCTGTGAATGAAGGTACTCCAGACCAAGCAAGATCTCAGAGAAGTAAAATTTGCCATCTGGTTCCTGCAGCTCTATCAGCAAAACTCATGGGACTTCAACCCTTCAATTGATTTCCATCCGATTCCATCCTTTCTGGGCTCAACTCGTTTTCACTCAAGGTTTTGTTGTCGATGTTTGGAATGCTGGTGCCAGACTGGACCTTGGGCTGAAATCCCAGGCCGCAGTGCCATGAATTTTAGAGTCACATTTTTCGATGTACGCTGATTGCTGTGAGAGGAGCACAAATCTTGGAAATTCAAAACAACTCTATGACGGTAGAGATCACTCTGCAAAAAGTTGCTGGTTTCAATTCGGTCAACTCCTCTGCCACTCTGCCAAGAGCTTCTGTGGTGACACCAAGGGGGATCCGGTACAATTCTTCCATATTCTTCCCCCGTCCTCAAAGCGGCCCCGGTGAAGCATATGGAAAAAAAGCTCACCGCCGCCACAAAAGTCCAACACCTTAGCGACCAAATGCTGAGGTCAGCTGCTCATCACCCAAATGACTAGCACAGCCGCACTTCCCCAGATTTGAGGTACCACCCCTGTCTCAATAAAGGTGAAGGACTTTCGGTCAGAAGTTCACATTCAAATTTCTGGGATATCTTTTCGCAGGAATCAAAGTCCTTTATAGTCCTGCAGAAATCTGACCCCGGCCCTTGGAAGCGGCGTCGACCTGGACTTGGCTCCGAACTAAGAATAAATGGGTGGTAGTTTGGAATGCCCAATGCAAGGAAACCACAAAGGGGTGCCTCAGCTGCGAATCTTGCAGCATTGGCAAAGGCAGCAACTGGAAGCAACCCATGTCCTTGTGGAGGTTTCATATGTCATAGATGTTCAATCAGATTTCAAGAAAAAGAGAGAAAAAGAACGTTCCAATCTCTGCCCTAAGATTCATACTGGAGCCTTGACAAGATACGCTTCTCCGTTATAACCTCGTGAGCGCGATGGGACCAACGGATTGACACATGTCAATGAGAGTGATACAGAAGTGCTCTCTGTTTTAAAATTGACATGTGAGATATTGTGAGATTATGACATATGATTTTTAAAGTGCCATTGGGGATGATGAGAGTAATAGCAATCCGATTATGACATCCAATTCGGATGCGATTTCATTATATGTCTACAGGCGACTGTCGTGTCTGGGCATGTCTGGCGTGAATACGATTCGCGATTCGCGAATAAATCAACCTTATGTAGCTGTCCCTCATTAAAGTTGTGAACATTGTGAAACCTCCAATCGGCTCCAGGATTTCTGATTTCCCCCACCCATATCTGCCCAGTTCCGAACCGCCCTC
>CAMXCT020004091.1:0-37190 GCA_947184155.2 Cladocopium goreaui | reverse complement strand
TAAGGGCCTTACCGCCTTCAAGGGGGAGGGGCACCCTTTATGATCCCTTAAGGCCCCCCTTGAGCCCCCCTCAAGCCCCCCCTTCAAGCCCCCCTTCGACGAAGGGTGGGCCCGCCCTCCCAACTCTGCACCATGAAACCACCGCGATGTTGGAGGACGCGGCATTACTATTTGAATCTGCTTACCATTACATTTTGCTTCGCCCTCAGCCGGAAGTTATGACTCCCATATTGACATGAGAGATTCAACCGGAGGACCTGACACCATGCTGAGAGAGATGAGAAGTCACGGTCCAGTTTGATGGAGACTTTTTCATGCAATGCTTGGAAAACGGAGAGATTGGCCAATGCAGGCATTGTACCTTCTCGATTGGACTCTGTGGGGCTGTTGCTGCTTAAACCCAGTTGAACTTGGCTTCTTATCATTTTATTCGTTTCGTCTGGTGGCTTGATTGTTTGCTGCCAAAAGAAGGCCCCTCAACCTTCTGCAGCGTTAGGTGATTGTTTGAGGAATTTCTTGTTGTTGCGGAGTTTGTGGGTTTTCGCACAGGTGGCCGGCTTCTATTTGAATGATGTATTGAAGAAGGTTTTCCGGACCGAGAAGTGGGTCCGTCGGAGTGCTGTTTTGTTCCCATTATTAATTAATGTAAATTAACGGGATCGAGCTTTTTTTTTTCCTCGAGTGTGGCCGATGTCGCGCTAAAGGCTCGGTCCTTACATGAGAGTAAGCAGGAAATACAAATTGCAAGGACAAAAGGTCCTTGAAGTCGGCAAATCGATTGAATCAAACAAAACAAAAAACCACAACCAAACCAAAAACGACGACCCGCAAATCCCCCAGCCAGACTTGCGTTTCGCCAGCGGAAACAGCGAAACCAACAGCAGAAACAAAACAAAAACCCACAAAACGGGGCCGGAGCCCAAACAAAAACACCCACCGAATCAATTTGCCATTTGACGCAGTGGCTTATCCACTGCATCACAATCAAAAACATGCCACATGAATTAGGGATCACGGCTGTCCAGGCAGACATGAAGGCCTCAGCTTGGGAGTGAAGCCTAGCATGAGCTAAGCTGTACACGAAAGCAGGGCTACGCTAAAACCTCTCCCAGATCAACTCATCAATGGGCCTTCATGGACACAGAAGTCATCATCTTATCTGTCAGCCGCGATCACGAAGCCGTGATGTTGAGAACTCCGACCCCCCCTAGACGGGGGGGGGACAAAGGTGGCAAGGCGGAAGCATCGTAGGCCAGGAAACGCTTCCAAACATGCCATCGCCAACCAAACAAAAAAAGGGGGGGCACGCCCCTAGTTTCATAGGGGAACTTGCAGCCATCCATTGGATTGGTCTCAGCCAGCGACTTTCTTGGCAGTATTCGCAGAGCTGAGCAACATGCAAAAAACCTTTGGCTCTGTAAAATTGTCTTCGCTAGTGCTACCATACATGTGCTGTCGTAGGCAGTGCAGCGTTCAAAGAGCAGGTTCGCAAGGAATACAAACTACAGAACTGTTCAGGACATTTCAGGATGTCATCGTCCCTGAAGGACCTGCAGTGCATTGCAGTACGCATCGGCGAAGATCGTAGCGAAACTACAGCTGTAGTGCCACTCACCCATAGAGTCGACAGGCAGCAGAATTACCCCATCTTTCACTCAGTTGACGAACCATGCTGGCAGTCTTGTGCTGCTCGCGGGCGCCCCAGGCTGTCCTACAGGGAGGAGCACCGGAATGCACCGGTGAAGCTCACTGCAGCACAGTCTGGTCCATGGCATCGGCCGGCTAACTACCGCCCCTCTTAGTTGGATTCAGCTACCCATGTAGAGTACCCAGACAGAGGACATACCAAGGAAACCCAAAGAAAACAACCGAATTAAGGCAGGTAGAGAAGGCAGCCCCTAAACAAGAAAACAAATCAGGCCAGCGAGAAAGGCAGAGCAAAGAGACGGCCTTTACGGGCACCAGGCAATGCGGCTGTCCTTAGTCACCTTAGTGGGCACAAGAATGCTGTGTCAGTGCTGCTCCAGTCAGTACCTAAAGTAAACAGAACCAACCAACCAAGTCACCGTACATTCAAGCTAAGCTCCATTCATTCGTGCCTAAGTGAGAGAAAAGGAGAATAAATAAGCAGAGGAATGCACGCAAGGTCCACCCGAGAGGCAAACAGACAACAGGAGACCCAGCAAAAAAGCACAACGGACAACCAGACCAAGCGGCAACCAGACAGGAGAGGGGTGCCGGGGAGGCAGAGGAGGACAGGGGCGGAGATGGCTGCACCAATCACATTAGAATAGTAATAGTGCAGCTTAGCGGAGTCCAATATGGGAACTGGATCATCATCACGATGAATACCTCAGTAAGGCCAAACTAAGCTCCCTGACGTCACCAGTGACATGGTGTAGAGGGTGAAGACCCCACACAGGGCCGTAGCCTTTGTTGCCATGAAACGAATGACGGAAGGAAAGCAAAGCTCACCCACACTCCCAGCATGAAGGCAGGGCAACTAAGCCGTCACAGCTGCAACCAGATACTCAGAGGGAGGTACCAGCACGCCAAGATACAAGCTGGACCAGAGCACCAAACGAGACAACCCGCGGGGGAGGGAAGGCAAAGAGGACAGAGAAAGGAACCACCACAAAGGAGGGCAGACAACAAAGAAAGCAACAGGGCCCACACAAGCACAGAGAGGAGCACAACAAAACCAGAAAGGAAACGAGGCGCACCAACAGGAGCACAAAAACAACAAAAACGCACGAGCCCCGGAGGGCAACACAAGCAAGGAACCACAAGACCACCAAAGAGACAGAGGGCAGCACCGACAAAATTTGAGCAGAGCATGGTACGCTCGACCAAAGTAAGGCAAAAATCAAACCGAAGAGAAGGCAAGGGAAAGGGGCGTGCACCAAACAAGAAATGAATTATAGGGGTACGAGTGCACCTGTCACGTCTACGGACAGACACACAAGTACAGAGAAAACTAAGCCCGAACACCATACACTTGGGAGGATAGGGCACCAGTGCACCTGTCACGTCTATGGACAGATACGCCAGTGAAAATGAAGAACCCAAATGATCAAAACAGGTGAGGGACATCCCGGACAAGGAGGAGCCAAGTGTAGGTCCCTGCCGGGGCAAAAAGGGCCCAACCCAACCAAGCAAGGGGGGGCCAAAAGAGAAAACTGCATCAGGCCGGAAGGACAATGAGACGATGCAGGAGGTGCGACCCAGGAGCCAATGGGGGAGGAGGGAAAAAGGGGGGCTATGTCTGACTTCGTGTAGTGTATTCGAGGTGGTGTTGCTTGTCTGCTCGGAGAGTATCATTCCAGCTATTCCCAATGGCAAAGGAGACAGGGTTCTCCGTTTCATTCATTGCAGCCAAGCGACGTAGTTCGTTGCATTTAGTTTCAAAAGTAGCCACGTCATTATCTGGTGCTCTTCTGCGTAGTTTCCGATCAGGGAAGACGCGCTCTCGCACGTGCTGTTGCAAGATCGTTTCCGGTAGGTAATGAGCTGGTCGTTGGAACAGCACTCTGCTTGCTAACTTATCGCGGTTGACTTCCCAGTGAGTGAACATATGCTGATGCTGTACTTTTTGTTTGAGTTGTGCGGCATATTGGTGGAAACTTTTGGGCGTGTGCCACAATCTCAGAAGACTATAGTTAGACGGCCACTCAAGCGGGCACAAGGTGGCTGTCTGCTTCCACATTTCAGGCGTTAGTCCTTTGGGGGATGGTACAATTACTTCCAGGTTGACTCTGGTGGGTCCAGTGGGTTGCAGGCCCATCATGATATAGGGGGCCACTACCCCTTGTGTGTATCCTCGGGTGAGTTCTGAAAAGCAGTCAGCTGCCTGGAATTCCTCATCCAAGGCCAAGCTCAATCCTGGAGCGTTTTTGTCAGTAAATTTAACTGCCTGCAATACTTGATCAGCCGCTTCTCTCTGTAACCCCTCAAATACTCGATGGGGACAGGAGAAGGAAACCTCCTGTGGGGCTTGGGTGGCCCCGCCTGCTTCTCCTAAGAAGCATGGCGCAATCTTGCTGGCCCAACTCGCCGGAAACCACGCCAGTAAGGCCGTAGTCCCACTAACCAGGTCGACCCCAGTGTGACGCCGAGAGTGAGGCTGGTTCGTGACGACAACTTTCACAGGGCCACTGGGGGCACGCTTTCGGTTCACCTCTGCACTCTCTTTGGCTGCCACAATGAGCTCAGAGAGGATTGGACGAAACCAAAAAGTGGCATACAGCAGGCATTCCGTCTCTGGGGTAGCCAGGGACTCTGCTCGTCGAGTGAGCGAGCATATGTACTGCGAAAGTGTTTCAGCCAGCCGGAGGGTAAAGCTACGGGCAGCATGTGCAAAGACCTCCTCAACAGTATCAATCACGCCCCGCAGCCACAGTTCTGACGCGATTGACATGAACAGGCGGGCAAACTTTTCCTGCATAGACGTCAGGGAGATAGTGAGCTTAGCTTGCAACCACAGGTGAGGAAGGGCACCTAGGTTGTCAGGCTGATAGAAAACACTGGCGTGAGGCTGTGAACTGTGCATCATAGTGGCCAACTTGTCCGCAGCACCTTTGATTTCCAGTTCCGTAGGATCATCCATTGCCGGCGGGATTGGCGGGCACCATGGTTGCTCTGGAGGTGCGTCCTCGTCATCGTCTTCACTCTCTGCCTCAGTTTCACTTGCAGTGGTGGCTTGTTCTTCTTCCGATGAGGGGTCATCCACTGTCTCACCAGCACCTTCAGGGCCTACCAGAGGGCTCTCTCTCATATGCACTTGAAGTGCAGGAGCTTGCAATAGCAGTGGTTGCAGTCGATGCGCATCAAAATAGTGGATACCTGGGATGAGTCATATTCGCCGATCTTTGGTGGCTTGATGAAATACATCTTGCTTCCTCTGAGCCTGTGAACCAGAACGGGGGAGCCATTGTGGGAAGCACACAACCAAAGTGGAGAGCGATATCCATCGCCGGCATAGCCATACAGGTATTCCCTATCTATAGAGCACGGAAAGAAACTGCTCGCCGTGAGGCGGTGGTCACGACTGTGGGAGGCTAGCGCTGCAATGACTTCCTGCGTAAGCCGCAGCTTTGACTTCTGTGCAATGACCAATCGATATCTTCTCAAGGATCGCACGCCATTCACGGTCACAACCATAGCAATGGCCAGAGGCGGTTTGTCTTGGGAATTAAACGGTGTATTGAGGCCCCACTCAAGGACCGCTTCTGCGTCCGACGGCACGTGCTTGGGCTCATGAAACTGGACAGTTCGATCTTTAAGGGTATAGTACCCGTAATGATAGACCGCAAGTGTCTGCGCCATCCCAATCAGCCCAGCCATATCAATGGGGGAGACAATGTATGTATGCTGAATGGCCCTGGTGAGCGCGACAGTGGCTCGCCCAAAGCAGTCCTCTTTGTCTTCTACCGTAGCCCCTCGACGGCCCCCGCTGAGGAAACCACATCCTGTCTGGACCACAACTGCTATTCGCGCAGTGGCCCCTGCTGCTGACGAGGTTGTGGCGATCCGCAGACCTCCAAACCAAGCAGCCTGAAAGCCATGCTGCAGGAGTTGTGTGTGTACTGCCGTGCGATTACACATTACCAGAAGCTGCGCCGTCGCTCCTTGATTGAGGTCCCGATAGCACTTTTGGAGGTAATTGAGAAATACTACGATATCCTCAATAGCTGCCACGAGGTCTCTAGAAACTCTGGGTACTTCCCATAACACAGTACGAAAGCCTCCCTGCCCAACCGTGTGATCGTGGGGGACAAAATGGCCTATTTGGATAGGATCCTGATCATGCAGCACCAATTCCGGGTATCTGACTGCGACGATAGCTTTATACGTCAGCAGGGACACTCTGGAGCTGTTGGGCAGTATGATGCCCCATCTATGCGGTCCATCTAGGCCGGCTGCTTCAATCGTAGTTGTACACTCAGGGATGCCAAATTCTTCTGGCGCAGTGGCAATAAGCAAGACAGCCAGTATTGCAGAAATCAGGCAACTCTGAACATTCAGGTGGCTGAGCGTTTCCTCACTGAAGAGGCGTGCCAAGGAAGTTGGTAGATGCTGGGCAGTTGCTGCAGTAGCCCAAATGCCTGTGTGTGGTGCTTGGCCAAGGTTGAGTAGCCGCGCCACTTCAGAGTCGTTGTCCTGGCTCGCATCCGGCCACAGGAGTGCAATTAACTTGGTGAGCCGGGCAGGGGGCAGATAGTCGCCAGGGCGATTCAAAGCTCGTAGCCCCAAGGGACGGTGAAGAAAACCTACTTGTGTGGGAAAAAGTGCTTTCATGGACTCTGTGCTTTGGCTTTTGGGCTGTCATTTCTACCAAGATTGGCAGGCATTGCTCTGCTTTGGGCCACCACACTTTTGGCAATGTTGACCGTGTGTTTTGACTTTTGGACTGGCTGTCTGTTGTTCTTGGCTTTACCGCGCTGCTGATGATGTTACGTTGAACCATTGAATGAAGGAAGTTTAGAAGTCAAACTTCCGACAATTTAAATTGATAGTAAGCCATTCATAGAAGATGTATAAATTATTTGTGGCCACTATCCGTTCATTCGTGAACTTAAAGGTCAAATTTGGGCAGGCAAAAAACGTGTGCTAAGCAATGTAAGGGAATATAGTAAACAGTAACATACACAATAAACAGTGGCCAGGAGCAACAGAGTCAGAGGCTGGCATAATCTCACAGCGACATGGTACATGTACACCCGTCGCTGGCTTGTTTCTTGGCACCACACACCGAGCGGCTTGCTTGTCTTGTAAGCGGGTGACAGGGCAAGGTTGGTGAAACCTATAAATCGCAGATGTCTGCAATCTGTTGATGCTGTAACCTGTAAAGGCCATTAGAATTTCTTGAACCCCACATACTATTACGTCGCAAGTAAACATTTTGAACGATATCACAGTCCAATCTTTGTCAAGTGTGGGTTTCCACGCGCCAGCACTCAGGATCCAGGGATTGAAAGGGCCTGGGCCGACGCAGGCGTTCCACGACTACACCCGAGAAAAAGAAATAATATTAAAGCGAGATTGTTATTATATATTTGTTGACATTGGTAAAAACTTATTATACGATTGAAAAATTAATGCATATAGATTTAAGCTTATTTAATTCAAATTTAAAATATAAAAGTATAGATATAAATTTATATAATATCTATTCGACTCATATGACGGGGTTTAGGGTTTAGGGTTTAGGGTTCTAGTTATGTCTGAGTTATATCACGACTACACCCGAGAAAAAGAAATAATATTAAAGTGCGATTGAAATCAATAATGTATTTGAAATTGGCCAAGAGTTATTATATATTTTTGACATTGGTAAAAGCTTATACGATTGAAGAATTAATGCATATAGATTTAAACCTACTATATACTTCAAGTTTTAAATATATTGGGCGTTTTCGGCACGTATAGATTAAAATTTAAATAGTATCTATTCGACTCATATGTGTGAGTTATATATTATATAAACTTCATGTATACAGAGCCTATTATTGTGTAATTCTGTTCGGGGTTCACAAATGGATTGAGTTACTTCGGATCTGTTCGCAAACACATGCGCCAAACAAACGCGGGGCCAACGCGGGGAAAACACAGGCGAAGCCTGAGAAACGCGAACCCTAAAACGCCTACGCGAAAACCAAAACCAAAAACTAAAACCCCTGCAAACAAAACCGAATGCAAACATGGAAAAACTGTCATGAACTGTCAACTGAGTAAAGCTGGTCAGCGCTTCTCTCTTTTTGTGCATTGGTTCGGGCTGATGCAAAAGGTCTCTAAGTCATCAGCTGTTGCTGATGTGGTTCACATCCATCTTTCTGCTAACCAGCTGCAAAGGCTTTCCACTGAAACCAACAGAGTAAGGGTGAGAAAAACCTCCCCCCCCAAGCCAGAAACTCGTCACGGAAACGAAGTTCGTGTCCACAAATATCTGCCACCGCTTTCAGAAGCAGAATGGAATCATCCAAATAATGAAAAATGTCAGCATGCACCTCTGAAGAGTAATTCGCCTCCAGCCATTTCTTGATTGCCACGAGAGCCATAAAACCAGGTTGGATGCGAGGAACGTGTTGGTTCCAATCCGACATATTCAAGTAAGTCAAAGGTAATGGATGATTAGGAGTCACGAGATGCCGTGGAGTCTCCGTTGGAAGATCTGGAAAGTATTGGTTTTCCATGTCCAGCAGTGCTTCGGTACCACATTTCCACAACATAGAGAAAGACTTGAGAGATAATGTCTCTCCCACGAACTCCAAAATCGCCTTCAAAAGAGAGGCCACGTTCTCAACAGCCTGTAAATTGTCAGCATTGGTAGTGATGTCAACTTGGATGAATGCCACCAGCATCGAAATAAATGCGACCTGCATCACGAGTTCTTGTTCTGAAAGGACCATCAGAACCTTGAAAGTCACCCACAAAAAAGGGGTGGGAAATTAAATGGGCGGGTGTTCAAATTTCTTTCAGCTGAAGCCGAAACCAACCAAAGAAAAACATGGAAAACCCAACAACAGAAAACGCATTCGAAAACCTCAAAACGACTGAATGACCGAAAGTGACATCTTGAAATGCATTCACTGAAACTCACGTTGAATGATCGTCACCCAAAAAATCGTGACAGCAAACGAAATAAAACTGAAGTCCAAGACAATACTTCCGGTCAAACACTTCCGCAACAACGCGAGGACAAAGGGGAGCGGAAGAACGCGGGAGCAAAGCGCGGGACCGCCAAACCCAAACAACGTCAACAAGACGACAACAGGACCGGGACACAGAAGAACCGCAGGGGAAGAGGACCGGGCCAAAGCCCCAGGGAGAAACCAATCAAACAGCCCCACCACCGCCCAAGCGACATGTGCCGCAAACAGTCACCTAGGTAAACCTAAGCACCCTGTTCGCAAACACATGCGCCAAACAAACGCGGGGCCAACGCGGGGAAAACACAGGCGAAGCCTGAGAAACGCGAACCCTAAAACGCCTACGCGAAAACCAAAACCAAAAACTAAAACCCCTGCAAACAAAACCGAATGCAAACATGGAAAAACTGTCATGAACTGTCAACTGAGTAAAGCTGGTCAGCGCTTCTCTCTTTTTGTGCATTGGTTCGGGCTGATGCAAAAGGTCTCTAAGTCATCAGCTGTTGCTGATGTGGTTCACATCCATCTTTCTGCTAACCAGCTGCAAAGGCTTTCCACTGAAACCAACAGAGTAAGGGTGAGAAAAACCTCCCCCCTCAAAGCGAGCCCTTGCTCAACTGAATCTGAATCTGATGCTGAGAATGTTTCAAGAAAATCTTGCAAAAACCAAATTTTCACCAAACAGATTTTTCATAATCGCCAAGTTTCACAATCTTCGCACTGGCCCTAAGACCATCCTTGTCCAGATAAGCATTGCGTTCATTCCAGAGTTTCCAAATCCAAGAAAAATCGAGTTTCGTCCAGTCCACGTGAATACGCTTTTGGATGTCCACTCCTGAAAAGTCCTCATTCGTCAGTGCATCGGCCAGGGCGTTCTGATCACGCGGCCGCCAGTTCAGCTGCACCATCAGTCTTGCATCCATGAGCGCTTTGGTCATTTGCATATACACCAAACATAAAGGCCAGCGAGTTGTCAGTCCCTTCTTGATGAGATGTTCATTTGCCAGATTGTCAGTGCCGGCTGAAATCTTGATGGGCGTTGCGACAGGTTTCACTGGGCCGCCCACAAAGCCGAAAAGATGAAGCGCCACCAGCACGGCCAATAACTCGGCAGTTGTTGACGCCCATTGCGACTCCCCCCCATCTTTAAAAAGGTAGGGGGCTTGCTCTGGCCGCAACTCCACTGAGAACCAAGCCCCTGAAATCAAGTGAACGCCCCCCAACACGACTCTTCCCAATTCACATTTTGCATCGGTGCGGAAGAGTTCTTGTGAGAGGCCTTCTGGTCGCCTGCACGTATGTACGTAGGTACAGTCATGTAGCTGTTCACTCAAAAACCTCATCACCAAAGACACCAAACGGGGTGCAGTTGCAACTGAGCTTCTGTCCAGAACCGATGACCAAGCATACAAGGGGGCCATGAAAGGTTTAAGCCACACCAGGACCCTCGCCACAAAACCCAATCGTCCAACAAATTCATTGAACCGCCTCAAAAGGACAGTTCCTCCAGCTTTCCGCATCTCCTCAATGAAATTCACGAGCCACTCGCCACGCTTCTTTGTGATCCCAAAGAGATATCCAACAAACTGCACCTTCAAACCTCCTGAGAATTTCTTGTAAGAGAACGGAGTCCCTACCAGCTCATAAATCAAGAGGATGATCCACATATTCACAAACTTTCTAGCACCAAGGCAAGTCAAATGCAAATCGTCAACGTAAACCAGTTGCCACCAATTCTGCTGCTGCATGATGTATGCTGCCAGGCGCCCAATACCAGAGAACAATCTGCTCCACCAGTAAGAAGCCGAGGAAATCCCAAAAGTCCCCACGCAGTTGATCCAAATCGTTTTATCCTCAGTGCGGGCCTTGCATCCCAGCAGCGGCCAGTCACGCCTTCTGATCTTCACCAGGCGGTGTGCTGAAGCGATGTCAGCCGAGAGGGCAAACACAGCCTCCTGTTCCTCTTGAATGTGTCTCACCATATGTGCTGCATCCTCCGGGCCAGGGTACTGAAGCTGATCCTGAAAAATTATTTGGTTGTTGAGCTGGACGAAATGAGTGCCATCATGGAGCGGCCTCACATCTCCATTTGGCTTCCGAATTGCTCCCATAGCTGCCACCAAGGGAGTCCTATCTGGGAAGTCTGCTTTGAGACGTCCAAGAGTGGTAGGCACCATCCGTCCCAGTTGCTCCTCTTCTCGAAATTTCTTCTCGAGATCATCTGCCATGCCCTCAGCGGATTTGTAGTTGCAAGCCATGCTGTTAAACTCCGAGTCGTCCAGAGGGCGGGCCTTTTCCTTTGGCGGAAAAACAGCTGGAATTCTTGGCAGCGGTTCATCGTAACCCACCGGCACTCCATTCCAAAATGAATCCGTGCCCTCCATGTAAACGGAGTAATCAGGGTCCCCAAAGGCCTCCAGAGACTGGCCTACAAGACCAAGCAAGAAAGGTTGCCTTTCAGGCACCACCAGCGCCATGTCTTTTGAAGGTAACAAAGCCGCCCAGCAGCGCCTCAGCTCTTCCAGCTCCTTGTCCGTGAATGGGGATGAAGGAAAATGGCCCAGACCAAGTTTTATTGCTTCTCTGCGCGGGTCCGCAAACTTCTTGTCCACAAATGTTGACAACATCTCAAAAATCTCTGTGCACATGCCTTTTGCCTCCGCGCTCATGTGTGCTCCTCTGCATGATGGTTCCCATAAAGTGGGTGAGCACAAACCGAAACCATCCACCAGCTCCCTTGCTCTGCCAGCCCATTCCAAAGTGATCTTCTGCCCCCGATGCAAGCGCTGGCTCACATCTGCGCTTGTGTTATGCTCTGCCGTTCGTTCCTCTGACAGGACATTTTGATCTGCCTCCTGTGTTGCTTGATGTTGGCTTTCCTCCAGCTCTGTTGCCTCGTGGTGTGCCTGGGGTTGCACGGGCCGTTCAAGAGGCCTTTCTGACTGCTTGTTCAACTCAGAGGGACTTTCCCCCTTTCGTGAGACGATGAGTTGTGCCAGCCATTTGCAAAGCGGAGGCGGGTAGGCCGCCGAATCTGCTGTTTTCCATTTGCCGTTTTCTTTCCCGATAAGTTTTCTGACATGGAACGGATGTGAACATGCAGCGGGCAGTGGTCCCAAGTAATTGCGGTCCTCATCAAACTGCGGCCAGCCTTGCCATGGAAAAGACTGTGCCAGTGGAAACGTTGTCACAAAACGTGTAGGTTTTGGTGATTGTGCGCCAAAATGGCATTGAAAAACTGCAAATGTAAAAGCATTTCCTGAATCAACAAATTTTCGCATCTCTTCCAGTTGCCAAACGCTTGCTGGTTTGTCACCACCAGTGGTTTTCCCAAGATCCTCAGGGTGCTCAAAGAGGAAATCGCACCCTACTTCCAAGCAAATGTCCATTGTTGCAAAGCTTTGTGATAAAAGAAAGTTGTGATCCAAAATGAGCTGCCTATTGTTTCCCGACAGCCATGGGAATCCCCAAGGATGATTGAAATTGCGGACTGGAACAGGACCAGGAGCCAAAACTGAGTTGCAACGGGCACGTGAAAATGAATTGCAAGGTGGAGTTACCACTGCCACATCGTAAAGGCCCTGACGCAGCTCTTGGAAAATCTCATCCCATAATTTTTGTTGTAACAAATCATCAGCATCACTTCTTTCTATGTCCACTTCTCGGACGTGAACCTCAAAATTGCCATTGCTGCCGAGCTTTTGCAGAAAATGTTTTATGTCGGCTTTCCGCTCTCGACCACAGAAAAGGTACAGCACCCTCAGTTGCTGGTTGGGTTGCTGTGGTGTTGCTAGTCACTCGGTCTTTTTCTGGTTCCCTTGGAGCTTTGAGTGCTCCCTTGCCGCGTGATCGCCAAAACATCCTCGGACTCTGCAGACATGTGCTCTGCCACACTTTCCGTTGCATCCTTGTGAGTTAAAGGCAAAGCAAATGTCCCGTCCGTCCGGGGTTTGTGCAACCAGGCTCAAATCGCCGTGCTTTCCCTTTGATGCATTGTTCTTGGCACCTTTTCCAAAACCCTTGTGTTGTTGGAATTTTCCCTTGCCTTTGCCCTTCTGACGGTTGGTCCATTCGTTGTTTCCCTTCTGTGAAGTCTTCTGATACTTAACCGGTGTCTCTGCTGTTGTCAAAGCCAACGGCGTTGTAAAATAGGCTTCTTTGAGGTCTGGATCTTTGGTCACTCGCATCAAGGCCTCTCCCAAAAGTTGCTTCTCCACGATTGACAAGTTTGAATGCCTCCCGCCGCAGTCGATGCTCGTACTGTAGCACCAGTGCCCAATTGGGTTTGATTGCCACATGCTGGTTGTCATAAGGAACCTTAATGGCGTTGACCCTGTCACCAAGGATGTATTCCACAAATCGCTGAAAATGATCTGCTTTGAGGTCCGACAACCAGTGTTTCGACTTGAATTTTGCAGCCATGCACATCCATGTCACTGCCTCCAACTTCAAGGCTTGCCTGTACTCTTCGGTATTGTTGGGCAGTGTCCCTTTTGATTTGTTTTTCACCACTCGCACATGACCAGCTGTGTCCAACGAAGTCTGCAGGGAAGAGGTATTCTTGTGGGTTTTGCTCGTGATCTCGTCGAGGGAAGAGGCCAAGATCTCCCCGTTTTCACATTCTTCCACTTTCATTGCAAGGTACTCAGTGCTAGGTGTATCGTGTTCAGCGAGAACTCCAAGTGCAGCTTCAACTGCTTTCAGCATTGCTTGCCGCTCGCTATGTTGAAGGTTTCTGGGCATCCCCAACACCTTACTTTCTGCATGCAACTCCGTTTCTTTTTCGTAGAGTTGTCTTCCTGCCGTCCAAGCGCTCACCACCTTAGCTGTTTCAGCTCGCGTCAGCTCCAGAGTTAGGATCTACCTGAAAATCATTCTTCAAGGCCGTCCTGATGTCAGCTGTTGTCTCACCGAGGGCGATGAAAACCCGTAGAGATCTATAGTGTTGTGCAAACCTGTACTGTAAATCCAGGCTCACTTCAGAATCGTCCCAGATATACTGCAAGTCTGATGTCACGTTCTTCTGAATGAATTCCCTCTTTCCAGCATCGTCCATCGCTTTTGCAACAGCGCACGGAGTAAATCTAAAGTGAAATCAAAAGTTTTGCATGAACAACATGTCCCAACTAACTGAGTGAAACTGCCCCACAACAATGTTTGAAAGAGTGACGGCAAGTCAAACTAAAACCCAGAGGCAAGCACTGAAACTGAATCTGAAGCAAAATGCCTCTTTGCTGAGCCCGGTGACTGCAACACCGTTGGGATAACCCTGAGTTGAATCTGACGCTGAAATTCCAAGGCCAGAAGCTTACACCATCAAAATTGTCAATAAAACACTCAACAAACTGAATCAAACATGGCACGCAAGACATGTGAAATTCTCAAGTGAAATTCTCAAACTGAAGCTGCTGGTATCTGCTTCCCTTTTTGCCAAATTGTGCCAAGCTCAGTCCAGTGCCTCCTCTTGAGGTTCCAGTGCCTTGTCCGACTCCGTGGAAGATGACTCTCCCGAGGTGCTCGAGCTCTCACTCTCAAGCTTTCCTTCATCCGCTTGAAGACGTCTCTTGCAAATGCGACACATCACGTCAAAAGTCGTTTCATCAATTGAGGAAACATCAAAAGAATCAAGGCATCTCTGGGAGCGCACTGGACATTTGAAATGAGCATGCAAACGTCTGAGCCCCGTGCGCCTGGAAACAGTGATGAAGAATTTCGAAGCAACTCCACTCTCTTGTTTGTCTGATTCATCAACTTTCTTTGCAAGTTCATACTCATCCAAGTTCTCTGTTTCATGGTCTGTATCAGGTTCCTCTGAGTGCAGCACGGGAAGGTCCCTTGTGAGCTGTTGCGTATGCCTGCGACGGATCCTATGTCCTACCAGGCCATGGTCATCAGCAAATTGGGTCACCTCATCCAACAGCTCAGTTTCATCAATTTCAGCACTTCCAGTGGTTAACGCCTTCATCACATCAAGCTGAATGGTTTCAACCACTTGCCTCGCTGTGTGAATGTAGGCATTGCTGCCCGTCCTGCCCAAAGCCCACCGTCCAAGATAGTCTCGGCGTTCTTTGGGCACCCCCAGCGCCAGTGCCGCCTGATTCAAGAAGTGTCGAGTGCTATGGCCCGTCCAAAACAAAAGAAGGTCTCCTGGCACCAGAAGCATCGCCTTATTTGTCCGCCAAATTCCATCTTGGAACCTTGGCGTCCCTAACCTGCCCAAAACCATGCGCATCAAATTTGAAAGCGCCGGCGGTTCAACCAGTTTAGGATAGAATCCATCCCATGCATCGTTGTGAGCCGGGACAAGGTAGTCCCTCGGGAAGATGAAGGAATCCAGCTTGGTAAATTCCATCCCCGTTGCAAGCCAATCATGTCCAGTGAGTGAAATTTCTCTGCGAATGAAAATCGGTAACTGGCCGTGAAGTTTTCCAGGACCTGATGTCTTCGTTCTGGCCAACCTTCCAGTGAAACCCCTCTTTGAAACCTTCAATGTTTCAGGCAGTACATTCTGTATATCGTCCACACGCATTGATGTCCAGCATGCCAGTAGGATTGTCCATGCAATGAACCTGAAATAAATTTCTTGTTCTTCATCCATGACAAAAATTTCCAGTGACACCAAAATTGCAACCGTATAGGGTTTTGCCGGCTTGGGGACCCTTGACTTTGACTCAAGCTCCAACTTCCAACTTGACAAATGTGCCAACCATGTTGCATCGTTTGAGCATCGTTTGTCTTCTGGCACCCTACCGACCTGCTCCAAGACGGTCAGTGCAGCCTGGAGTTCACCTGGACAGGAATAGCTGCAGCCTTCGTCGATGCGCTCCTCCACAAACGCCACAAGCGGCGATATGCTCTTGGGCCACACTTCACCTGAAAAGGCCAGATACCAATTGCGAAACTTCTGCCAAGCCCTAAGCCTATTACGCAATGTTTTCGATCTCCGGTTGCCGAAAATACGAATCCAAGCCCTGTTGGGATCTTGCAATAATTCCAGCTGAAATGTCACAGGCAAACATGCTTCCCTCACAATTTCTGCCAACTGCAATGCGTAAACATTCCTCTGCTCATGTTCAAGTTCTGCACGCTGCAAACCTTTGTGTTCTCGTTTACGTTTCAATCTTCTCTTAGCAATTTCCAAAACATATGCAGGGCTATCCCTAATGATCTCCTCAAACTCCTCCTGCACTGTCCTCTCAAGGTGATGTCCAGGATGACGCAAGTGACTGAAACTCTCCATGCAGCGAAGTGAGGTCAAACGTTCACAGGGTTTTTCCATTGAAGTTTTCCAATTCCAAACAACCTGCACTCCCTCTTCGCCTAATGGACCAAATTCGAGGTGACCAAAAATATCCTGCAGCAGTCCCTGAACATCCTCAAGAGTTGAAATTGCGTAGAACAGAAACCGGGGCTCTTTGTAGACTCGTTTCACCGTCTCTAAGAACTTGGTTCCAAGCCCCTCTAGGCCAGACCACTCCATGCGTCCCCATAGGGGAATGCGCAGCGCCCCAATCTGTTCAAATTTCTTTCAGCTGAAGCCGAAACCAACCAAAGAAAAACATGGAAAACCCAACAACAGAAAACGCATTCGAAAACCTCAAAACGACTGAATGACCGAAAGTGACATCTTGAAATGCATTCACTGAAACTCACGTTGAATGATCGTCACCCAAAAAATCGTGACAGCAAACGAAATAAAACTGAAGTCCAAGACAATACTTCCGGTCAAACACTTCCGCAACAACGCGAGGACAAAGGGGAGCGGAAGAACGCGGGAGCAAAGCGCGGGACCGCCAAACCCAAACAACGTCAACAAGACGACAACAGGACCGGGACACAGAAGAACCGCAGGGGAAGAGGACCGGGCCAAAGCCCCAGGGAGAAACCAACCAAACAGCCCCACCACCGCCCAAGCGACATGTGCCGCAAACAGTCACCTAGGTAAACCTAAGCACCATCATGGGGTAATTTTATTCAGCTTTACACCCTTAGACCTGGCAAACAACGTCGTAAATGTAAGCGCCAGGTAACTGTATTCAGCAACTGAGAATTTGTTCTGGTTTTCGCATTGACTTCACACGGCCACCACATAGAACTCAGTGAGTTGTCATTGGGCCACTGACGCTGTGACTGCGCAAGCCTGGCAACAAACAATTTCATGTCTCTCTCATTTCCCTTGTGAACTTTTTTTTGCGAACAGCTTCTCGTGTTTCATTCAATGTTTGTGACAGTGAACGTGTTTTTTTCAAGCGTTGACGTCGCCGAACTCCTTTAAACCTTCACATGGCCACAATGTGCCTCAGCAAGCTATACTTCTCAAGACTAACGCAAACCTGCAGCGCAGGGTGGTCTTCACCATCAGGTCCCTTGAAAGTGACCGTGCTGACTTTCGGCTCATCTCCGCGTTGTACCCCTGAGGATCCTTTGAAGATCACGCAATTGCATTCAGACTCAAAGGGCACTCCATTCCTGTAGGGGTCAATGGAAAAATTGCGAGATGGAAAAAAAGACGAGGGAACGACAATCACTGAATTGATCAATCAACATCACGCGCACGTTAAATCAATGATGCCAAGCAACTGGCTTGTGGTCACATTGACCGATGTCCTCACATCGGGCAACCCGCCGATCATCATCATCTCGGTCGCTGGCGGCGGATTTTGGAAATGGGAGATGGTGTGAAAAGGAATCTTGGCAGCCAAGTTCTCCTCCACGATGGCTGCACGATCCAGGAACAGGATCCTTGCCGAGAGGGATTTAAAAACTGCTAGCTTCTAAATAGCCTCCGAACAAGAAAACTTTGCCTTCAATTTCAAGGAAAATGATTCAACCGTTGCCACGTGTAGCTGAAGCTCGTGACTCTGTTTTCAAGCGGCTCGCCTCCTTCTGCAGACCCAAGCAACATGACACATTCTCCTGGGCCATGGTCAATCTCGTCCTCCAAGTTGAAACCACGGGCCCACCTCAAAATCAAACAGTCATCTCGCGTCATGGCTGCGAGAGCAGCACTCATAGCTGGTCGGCCTTCCAAGTTCGCAGGGCTGACTTGGCCTTCTCTGTCGGCCCGGAAACAAGTCATCCTTGGCTGCACCAACGCCGCAGCCATGGCTCCAAAATTGACGAACCAATCGGTACAGCCTCTAACTTTGAGCGCTCTAAAGACGGCGCTAATTTATACAAATCAAAAGCCGGGTTCAGTCTGAGTTCTCAAGAATGGCCGAACATGGCTCAGAATGCTTCTCAGACTAAAGGTTGAAAACAATACAAATTGTTTGCTTGCACGGCCGTCGGATTTTTCTGGCTCTGAGAGTCTGCGTCAATCAACGTCTGCGGAAATGCACTGAACAAATCCAGCTTTTACAGCTGCTCTGAATGACTTCTCAACTTTGCCGGAAGTGTGCTTAAACAGTCGCCACTTGTCTCCCTGCTGTTTCCCTGTGGTGCGAACGTATTCTTCCACCTGCAATGGATCCAGCAACCAACGCAAAGTTCAAACAACAAGTTCAAAAAACAAAAAGAAAAGTTCAAACAAGTCAAATCAGCAAACCAGAACAACAAAACAAGAAGCCCCGCCTTCCAATCTCCATGAACGCTCTCTTTCCATGTCTGGTCGCCGGAACTCTTCTCCTCCCAGGCGTAAAGCTCCGGAGTGAACTTCTGCTGATTCACCTTCGGCTTCTTGGCTGGAGGGGCAGAATCAGAATCTGCGACTGCAGGGGCAGAATCATCAGCAGAATTAGCGGCCGCTGGGCGTTTCAATGGGGTCAATGGAGCAGGTCCACTTGAAGTTGGCGCCCCCTGGATCTCATCTTTGGCTGCTGGGCGTCTGAGATTTTTTTTTTAGCAGCCGGACGCTTAATGGGCAACGGTTCCGTTTTAGGTCCAGCTTCATCATCAGAAGTAGCCAGGAAAGTCTCCGACGATTTAGAACGACAAGCAGCATTGGCAGTTGCCGCAGCTGCTGCTGCAGTGCCAGGCAACTTCGAAATCTCAGTCTCTGTGGCAGCTTGGAGCGACTCCCCTGGCTTTTGCTCCACTGCGTCCAACTTCTCACTCTCAAGCTCTGGCTTCCCGCCTGGCTTCAACTTCTCATCCACACTCTCAGGCTCTCTGGCAGCTTCGCATTGGGGCAAATCCGCTGGCTGCGACATCATCTTTGCATCTGCTGCAGGCATCATCTCCGACTCCTCAGCCATCTCTGAGGTCGACGACCTCACAATTTCTGAGTCATCAGTCTGCTTGGTATCACCTGGATTTGAATCTGAATTTGACACCTGCGCCACCTCGGGCTCCACAGACCAGAGGTTGAACTGCGGCCCCTCCGGAGATTGCCAACAACTCCGCGCCCTTTCAGGAGGAGTTCGCGGCGCGTCATCCAACCCGGGTCCCGTCAGCTGCAAAAGCCGTCGGGCTTCTGATTTCACAGAATCCCTGAACTGGTCTGACATGCTGTCTGAAAATGGCTGAGGCTGAAACGCGAGTCATGAAACATAATGACGATCCAGCCCGTTTCAACTATGTCAGACAGCTTGATACAAATGTTGGACCCAGGCCAGCGCATGATTCTTTTCATTCTTTTGAACTCCTACTACCGGCATGTTTGCCATCAGTGGAAGAGACAACTCACCCCCCCGCAGTGCGCTAGAGAGATCATGGCTGGCTGACAGGCACACCAAAAGTTTTGTTGAGCGCAACATCCCAAAAGTGTTGGGCTCTTTTCACTAGGCAACATTTGACTTTCAATCCAGCAAGTCCATGATCATTGAAGAGAGGCGCCACTAGTCTACTGCCCCCCTGCGCTTCCCATGGCAATGGGTTTGCTGGCTTCCATGCTGATTGCACGCCTGGCAAAACAGTAAGGCTTCTGGACCTTGGTAACGGCATTGACGCGGTCGAAGCCTCAAGCGGCAGGATGAGATGACACACAAAGACCTATGAGTCACATTAAGGAAACTTCAGGCCCAACATCAAAAAGAAAATTTGCTTCAAGCAAGCTAAAGATCGATATCGAAACGCCGTCATCAAGCCGCTGCCAGACTCAATGATCTGGTAACTGTCAAAGAAGATGCTTTTGCATGTGAGCGCCTTTGTCAGATCCTAGATGTTGCATTCCAAGTCAATGAAAGCATATGAAAACCGAAGCACTCAAACTCAGCGGGGAAAACAGCACCATTGGACTTTAGCTTCCTTTCAAAATATAGAACCAAAAATGCCTCTTAAAAAAAAAGAACCAAAGGTTCCGGCAAGGTTTGATAGAAGTGTGGGGTTTTCAACTCCACCTTGAAGGAGTCTTGCCCAGTCGAATCGGTTTGGCGAGTGATCTCGCTATAGGACACGCTGTGCGACGTCACTCTCTTCAAACGTTCAACTGTTGTCAAGTACTTGTACAGGGTCATCATGTCAAACGATGTCTGGTCCACATTGAGGCTTTGCTGGTCGATTTGCATCATGGTTTTGTCCCCCAAAGGCCAAGTCATGAGAACCTTTCGAGACTCCTCCACACCGCTCGTGCTCGTGGGCACGTACCTGAGATTGAAAGCGGGGCTAGGCCCCAAGCTTGAAAGCCATTTATAAACGGCTGGGAAATTTCATAAGCCAAAAACAATTAAAAACACCTTACAAAAGCACGCAAAACCTTGTAAAGAACTGGCTAGGAACTTGCCAGTACCAAAGCCGCCAACCAAGCTGTGTTTCGAAATGATGCGAGCACGGTCCGACAGCAAATAAATTTGCCCGGACTTTCCCTTGATCACTTCAATGCCAGTGATTTCGGAGGCGCAACGGGCAATGAATGGGCCATCCGCTGTTTCAAGCTCGGCCACGGAGCCAAAAGACTTCAGCTGCTGTTCTGCCGTAGATCCCTCGCCCTCACCGCCGCCGCCGCCACCTTCTCCAGTTGGAGGTGTGGGTTGGTCTTCCACCAGAGTGCCAGATTGCAATACCTGCTTCAGCAAGTTCTGGTACTTCGCAGTGTGGTCTTTCTTCAACTCCTCGAACCTTTGGCTGTCTGGCCCTCACCAGCATTGTTCAACTATTTATATACTGAAAATTTTCCATGAGAAAGAGTCATCAGCGTAACACAATAACAAACTAAATTATTACAAGTTAAACTTTGTTTCTGATGTGAGGTGCAAAACTTATTAGTTCAATATTTCGATGAACTACGGAAGTTAGCGTATCATAAATATTTGCACTCATATACAAAATAGGAGATATATCAGAGCTGGTATGTATATATCATTATCAAAGTTCGTCATATTTAAAATTTACAACCTTGTATTTGTACCTATTTGGCTTGGAACTCAACTTAAAAAAGAAAATTATCGAAGGAAGTTTAGAAGTCAAACTTCTGACAATATGGACAGATGAAAAGCAGAGATGGGGAAGAGTCAGAGAGGAGAAGAGCAGAAGAGAGAAGATGATAGAAGAGAAAGAGTCAGAAGAAAGAAGATGCAGATGGGCGAAAAGGTAGGAAAGTCGCGAAACACTGTGTTTTTTCCAATGATTTGTGGCTCCGGAGGGTCGAAAAGTAGGCTCGCTAAAGCGGCGGGTGCGGAGCCATCTGGCCAGATGAGAGATGAAGTAAAAGTGCACGCCGTTGTGGCGCGAAGCACATGTCGAAATCAAAACGTACAAAACACACCAGTGTTCGGACCACTTTTGGATGTCGAAAAAGTGCACGCCATTGTATTGTGGCGCGAACGAAGCAAATGTACAAAACGCTCCGGACCACTTTTGGCAGTTAAGATGTCGAAAAAGTGCACGCAGTTGTGGCGCGAAGCACATTTCCAAGTCAGAATGTTAAAAAAAACAGGGGTTGGGACCAGTTTTGGAGGTTCAGATCTTGTTTCGCCTGGCAGGCGCAAGGGATTATTGTGCACCTTGTCTCAAGTGAGCAAAACGTGCGGGTTTTGTAGCATTTATAACTACAACCACCACTACACCACACACTCACTCCAGGTCCAATACACTACACTACACTACAACAACCTACGTAACTACACCTTGACTACATTCAACTACAACACACTCCACTACACTCCACTACACTACACTAGGCTCAATTACACTCAATTACACTTCACTACACTACACTACATTGCACTACAGTCCACTACACTATACACACTACACTACACTACCTTCCACTACACTACACTACACTACACTCCACTACACTGCAACTACAACTACACAACTACACTCCACTACACCCCACTACACTCCACTACACAATTACACTACACTACGCTACATTACACTACACTACATTGCATTCCACTACACCCCACTACACTACACTCCGTTACACTACAGTACACTACATTCCACTTCACTACACTACATTACACTACATTCCACTACACTACACTACACTAACTACAACTACAACTACAACTACCATACTACATTTACACGACGCTACACTGCACTACACTACACTAATTACACTACACTACACTAGACTCCACTACACTACACTACACTGAATGACACTGCACCACAGATAGACAGGTAGACAAGCTGACAGATAGACAGATACACAGATACACAGATAGACAGATAGACAGATAGACAAATAGACAGATAGACAGATAGACAGATAGACAGACAGGTGGGCAGATAGATAGACAGATAGATAGACAGATAGATAGATAGATAGGCAGGCAGACAACTAGACAAATAGACAGACAGACAGATAGATAGATAGACAGATAGACAGATAGACAGATAGTCAGATAGACAGGTAGGCAGATAGACAGATAGATAGATAGACAGATAGACAGATAGACAGCTAGACAGACAGAGAGATAGATAGATACACAGCTGGCTAATAGGTAGATAGATAGATAGATTAGGTAGATAGATAGATGGATAGGTAGATAGATAGATATATAGATATAGAATAAAATAGCATAGAATAGAATAGAATAGAATCGAATCGAATCGAATCGAATCGAATCGAATAGAATAGAATAGAATAGAATAGAAAGAATAGAATAGAAAGAATAGAATAGAATTGAATTGAATTGAATTGCCGTGAGGATCCAAGGTTGTCCTTAGGACAACTTTTCTGCAAAAGAGGGCTGGAGTTGTCTTCTGTTGTTTACGACAATCCTGCATGCTCTGATCTGCAGTCTGTGAGAACAGCTTGCGCAGTATGATGCTGTGACCTTGCCAGAACCGGTTTGCCATGGAAATGGAAACTTCCTGGAAGGTAAGTGTAGGTTACTGTATGGGAGGAGGTAAGTGACAACCCAAGCGTCCAACAAACCAAATAGACATTTATAGATACATACATTAATACTTAAGAATCTCTCTCTCTCGATATGTTTATATTTACATATATATATTATAATAATAATAATAGTAATAATAATAATATATATATATATATATATTGAAATAAATATGTCCATACAACATATATGTCATAAATGCAAACATGTAGAAACTGTGAAATAAATGCGCGCATGTGCATAGATGCATACGGGCAGACCTGCCCATTGACATACATACCTATCTACATACCTACACACCTACCACAACATACATGCCTAAACCTACCTACCATACCACATCGTACCTTGCATTGCATCACATTACCTGCCCATGCGTTACATTACATCACCTTACATTACATGTCATTACATTACGTTATTTTGCTTTACTTTACCTTTCATTGAGGCGTCCATACATCCATGCATACACACACATACATGAACCTATACATCATCCTATCCCAAACATGCATACATCCATCCATGCATACAGACAACCAGGTATTACCTACTTTGCCTTACACGTGCCTGTGTACAACTTACACGTGCCTGTGTACAAGCGCACTTGTACACATTGTCCGTTACATCCGTTCCATTCCATTCCATGTCGTTGCATGTGCTATCATTGCGTACCTACATACATACTTAACATGCATACATGCCCATACATGCATACATAGACGTATACACACATGCATACATGCATACATGCATACATGCCTAAATGCCTACATGGATACATACATGCATACATGCCTAAATGCCTACATGCATTCATACATGCATACATACATACAGGCATGCACACATACCCATCTTTACAAAATACATAGGCATACCCAAATATATATATATATATATTTACATTTATATTTATATATATATGTAAATAAATATACATATATATATGTAAATAAATAAACATATATGTAAATAAATATATATATATATATTTATATGGATATGGTTTGCAATGCATCGTTTCCCGAATGAAGTTGCGAAATCATTCCATTTGATTCACAAAGATTTCGATAATATGTATATATATAAAGTTTCTGCGTGTTACAAAAGGTTCAAATATTCAAACAAATACGCAATATTGACTTATACATAAATGCTTCTCAGAGAGGACTACCCATGTGGAAACTGAATACTTCCCTGGAAAAAAAAACGGTTAAACGCATATATTATTGGTTTTCTTGGTCTTCCCAAATATAGCAACCGAAGATGCGGGCAGTGTCGTGGGGCAACTTGCCAAGCTGTGTTTGCTGGCATTCCAGATTTCACCATTGGATTGAACAGCACCGAGATCACGAAAATCTGGGTAACACCAAATCCAATTAGAAGCCCTGGCATAAAAAAAAAAGTCATTTATATATAAGTCTGGCATTCCAGATTTCACCATTGGATTGAACAGCACCGAGATCATGAAAATCTCACGCCCGTTGTTTTTTCCACAGGGCCAACGCCGGTTCATCATGAGCAAACATGTTTGCAGAACTTCCGCCGCATGAAAGGATGAGATACCCTGGCTAATGTGTAAATGTGTGTGAGGAGATAAATTCATTTGTTTAATTTGAACGCTGCCAAACCGATGTCACAGAGTTTATGATTTGCAATGCAACATCCGTGGAACTGTGGTTGTCTAGCACTTTCAGACATCACGCTCGGCTCTTTGATTGTGTGATGGCAAATAGGGGCCGCGATCAAAAAGCATCCGTTAACAACTGTTTCTTCCTAACCTTGGGAGCACCGAACAAACAACAAACATACAGTTGTATAAATATGAAAGTTTCCTAAAATTTGGGTACCCCAAATCATCTTGCTACTATCTAAATCTCAATCAAAATATATCTATTTAAATAAGTCTTTCTCTCTATCTAAGCCTATCTATCCTAATCTATCCTAATCTATCCTAATCTATCCTAATCTATCCTAATCTATCCTAATCTATCTATCTATCTATCTGTCTGTCTGTCTGTCTACCTATCTATCTATTTATCTATCTATTTATCTATCTATTCTTCTATCTATTCTAATTCTATTCTATTCTACTCTACTCCTACTCCTACTCCTACTCCTACTCCTACTCCTACCCCTACTCTACTCCACTCGACTCCACTCGACTCGACTCTACTCTATTCTTGTCTCCTCTACTCTACTCTACTCTACTCTACTCTACTCTACTCTTGTCTCCTCTACTCTACTCTACTCTACTCTACTCTACCCTACCCTACTCTACTCTACTCTACTCTACTCTACTCTAAGTCTACTCTACTCTACTCTACTCTACTCTTGTCTCCTCTACTCTACTCTACTCTACTCTATTCTACTCTACCCTACCCTACTCTACTCTACTCTACTCTACTCTAAGTCTACTCTACTCTACTCTACTCTACTCTATTCTTGTCTCCTCTACTCTACTCTAGTCTACTCTACTCTACTCTACTCTGCCCTAACCTACCCTACCCTACTCTACCCTACTTCTCTACTCTACTTTACTCTACTCTACTCTATTCTTGTCTCCTCTACTCTACTCTACTCTACTCTACTCTATTCTTGTCTCCTCTACGCTACTCTACTCTATTCTTGTCTCCTCTACTCTAGTCTAGTCTACTCTACTCTACTCTGCCCTACCCTACCCTACTCTACTCTACTCTACTGTACTGTACTCTACTCTACTCTACTCTACTCTACTCTATTCTTGTCTCCTCTGCTCTACTCTCCTCTCCTCTCTATATATATATCTCTCTCTCTCTCTTTCTCTCTCTCTCTTCTCCTTACTTTTTTTTGATCACGGCCCATATTCCAAATTTTGACTTGGATTGGGATGACATTATCAAGAATCTGTTTTTTTCAGGGTTCTCAGTGTGGTCATGTCTCACCCCATTGCCTGGCCGTGCGTGGCTTCTGAAACTCGTGAGGCAGGATCCCTAGGCTTAGGCACCTCGCTCCTCTCATCTTGGCATTGTGCCTTGGCGTTGCGAGCCATGATTGTTCCCCTTCGGAACCCAGTGCCATGGAAATCAGTTCGTGCCCCGCTTGCATTTGGGCAACTTGTGCAGGGTCATGCCCCAACTGTATTGAACGGACCGAAGTTCAAGGTGACGTCCACTATCGTCCAGTACCATTTAATGCCCACCCGGACCATTAATTCATGTCGCTGTTGCCAACAGCAAATTAAGGACCTGGAAAGATTTCGTGGAATGAAGCTGATGTCGAAACTTAGCTGAAGTGAAATTGCGAACGAACCAGTTGTCCTCTTATTGATCCTCAAAAATGGAAAACACGAACAAATTGAATTCATCTTGTCCCAAGCCAAAATCAAATGACTATATAAATATATATATATTTCACATATATATTTGTATCATATTTTTCTGATTTAGGGTGGTTCATTACCCAAGAGATGCGCAAACCCTTGGCCATGCTCAGGACCGCTTGGCGACCAAGTGGCTGAACGAATTTCCTGGAAGGGCTTTGGAGATAATCCGCAACAACCGGCTGCCACCTGGGGCCGCATTGGTGTCGGTGGAGTCAGACGTGACCACCCCGTGTGCGAAGGAGTTTACAGGGAGAGGGTCATTTACTATCCCATCTACAAGAACATCTATTGGTCCGAACTTGGTTACCAACAAAGATAGTTATAGTTGCGTTTGGATCTGAGAAGTAGTAGCATCGACAAACCAGGGAACGATATATGTTGTTTACAATGTTTGTCAAACCCATTGAAGCGGTCAAAGAAACATAAGCACCAAGAAATCCACACAATCTTACCTGAACCCACACTTACATGGCAGGAAATCAGCAAGAACTTTCTCTGGCTCAGGGCGGTGTGCGAAGAGTACCCATATAAGGCTCTGTGTGTGTGTGCGTGTCTGCAAAATTCACTGGGATGTGAAACGCATACATTGGTTGTTCTTTTGGTGTATAAGATATATATATATATATTATTTATTTCTATATATATATATATACATGGTGATCTGGTGGTTGAAACGGTTGATGCATAGGTATGCATAGGTGTTCGAAGGCATACCTGCAGAAAAGTAGGTGCATTATTTCCATTACCATATTTCAAAAAGAGATGACATAAGATTCATTTAACTTTGTATCCCACATAGAACTAGTAGGTTTCACATTGATTGTTATACATACGACCGTTCCATGGTTTGTATTAGTATCACAGAAATTTTCAACACCACCCTCAACCCATTATGTACAGTTCTTCGATCTTTGGGTGTTAGCGCATGATGCCTCTGAATAGGTACCAAGTGCTTTTTTCTTGGCCGATAGCTTCTTGAAGTTGGATTCCCACTTGAACCACCTCATGCTGGTGCCTACGCAAGATGAGTCCAAGACGGATCTAGCTGGAAAGGAGGCGAAGCGCATTAAGCGCTTGTTGGGCGCCTTGCGCCACCTTTTCAGAAACAGCCCCTGGGATATAGTTCAAAGTATTTATTAACTTGGACTTGTCAACGATGCGCATGTGGCTGAGCTGAAGAGTCTCCTTCGCATGTCGCCGAGTCGGGGCGGCCAGGAAGAACTGGGTTGTTTCTTGTTCAGGTCATTGTGTTTATCCAATGAGTCCCATTCCCAGCCAACCCACAAAATCTGGTTTTAGATCAAACTTCAAAATATAGTTTCAAGAATCCTTCAGCCCGCATGCAGGAGAACCATGGTGATGAAAGTGGTGAACCCGAACCTGATGTGGCGGCCATTGTGGACCAGGAACCCAATGAGAACCCCGATGATAGTGATTATGAGGGTGATTCCGAAACGTCACAGCATTCAGCGTCAGATGAGAGTGATGATGATATGGAACCAGCAGGGCATGAACCCCATGACAATGAAGACAACGCCAGTGACATGAGCCTTGCAGATGCTCCCCGTGTCAACCCAGGTGATGGTGATGCCATGGCAGACACGAATCAGGAGTCCGAGTCAAGCCCTGGGTCTCAGGATGAGAAAGGGGCTGTTCCTGATGAGTTGACACCAACCGAAAAGCGAAAACTTTTCTGGGCCAAGTATGCTGTGAAAAGGAATTTCCACAATCCAATGTGTGAGGGGAAGGGGGAGTGTGATGATGACATTAGCTTAACTCCCACTCTTAGCCCTGGTTCGCCTTGGGAGCCGGATGCATATTCCAGCCGGGGTCGCGCCGTGTTCACCAATGTGAAAAGGGTTGATGGTGATGCGGTGATTCCCCATGCAAAGTCTGATGATGAGTCTTGTGATTCGGGAAGCACTTGGGTTCTTGGGCAGCAGCCCCGCTCTCCTAGCCCCATGGCAGAACCCGAGCCCAGGGAAGCACCCAACCCGAAGGCAGAAGCCTATACAGGATCTGGTTCTGAGGATGATTCTTATGACTCTTCCTCTTCCGAGAAGGGAGTTGTGGACGAGGACACTTTTCACCAAGAGTTGCGCAAAGCATCCGTGGCAGCCCAAGATCGTGCCATCAACAGTGGGCCATCCTCTGGCTCCAAGGCAACCATGGAGACACCCCAGTGTAGCAAACCCGGCTTCTGGGGATTCCCTTTGGTTGAGACACCTCCAAAGGTTTCCGTTTTTCAGCTGTGTTCAGAGAAGTGTTGCAATCTTATTCTTTCGTGTTTTTGGTGGTTTGGGTCTCATTACAATTCCATAGTATGTAGTCTCCTCATTACCCCATCTTCCATGAAGGCTGCACATACCCTAAACAGTCACAAGATGAGTTCTTTGTTTTCCAAGGCTCCTCACAAGAACAAGGGGAACAAGGGGAACAAGGGGAACAAGGGGAAGAAGAAGTGCACGCACAAGGTCAACAAGAAGGCATCGTTCAAGCGGTCTGGCACTTCGAAGAAGGTGGCCAAGGCTGATGAACATTCAGTTGATTCGTTGAGTATGGCCCCAATGAGCCCAGAACCCAAATCGACTTATGGGGCATACAGCCTGGATGAAATCCCCAGGGATGCATGGCCAAATTTGAGCCGTGCCAACCGTGGCAACCATTCATATACCCTGTCGGATGGGAATGGGGCAGTGGTCGAAGTACTCCTTCAGAAGCGTGGGTTTTTCATCAAAAAGGTGAAGGACGGATTTGAAGGGCCTCAGGGTCACGTGTCCTGGGGAAAATTTGAAAATGTTCAGAAGGCCTGGGATGTTGTCAGAAGCAGGTCTGGCTATCGTCTGAACCCCTGATCTGGAAATTGAAAATGTGATTAACTTGTGGCCCATAAAGGTGCAGCATTTTTTCTGTTCAAAACAATGAACGCTTTGTCGTTTTACAAGGGTCAGGGAAGCTCCAACTGGCGATCTTTTTGGTAGGGTTTCTGCCCCATTGCAGATCAATGAGGCGCGGCAGGGTTTCAGCTGCAGCGTATGGCTGTCATAGACAGGAAAGTCGGGTAGATGGGAATATGCTTTAAAGCTTTAAAGCCTTCAAACGCTCAAGTCACAGAAAATGCAAAGAGGTCAAAGAACTCCACACCGGCTTGCCTACTGACATGCCATACCAGTTCAGCCAACTATAGTTCTGGGGAAAGCAAAGTTTCTCATCAATCTCGGTGCGACAACCGGTTGCTTTGGGAGCCTATAGTGACTAGTGATCAGTCATGCTTTGTTGTGACAAAAAGGTCAGGCTTGTTGAAACCAATTCCTTTAGTGCCTTGGATGGGTACCAACAGCAGCCTGGGGGTGATCATGCCCAAATGTCTTGAGATGTCTTGAGCATCGTGTCAGTAGCGCGGTGGAGGAAAAAATCAAAGGATTAGCCCATCTCACAGCGAGAAGCAACTTGTAGTTTTACATTTCAATAGTTGCCACTTAGATCCTGAAGCAATGGACTTTGAACAATCCGGTTCCCATGTTTGATCCCATGCCAAGTCCTGGCTCAAGTATGCTACTGTTACCTTTTCGAATTTTCCTGTTGGTTTGCCATACCTTATTCTTGTGGAAACAACTTGCAAGGAAGCTGTCGCATGAGGGTTTCTTCTATAGATTATTGATGGGATTAGTAGATGAGATATATCCAGAGCGGAATCAAAAACAGCAGTTTCCGAGAATCTATTTGGGCCTAATTCAAACACATTGGCCCGCTGCCGGGGAGATGCCAGCGGGATAAATTGCGTGGCACAAGGCTGGATACTTGGGGGGGTCTGGCGCAACACATGTTTGATCCAGTTTCTATTCCAATACATTCCAATACATTCCAATCCAATCCATTCCAACCCATCCCAATCCATGACAATGCGCTCCTGCTCTGGCTGCTCTGGCTGGAGGTCTGGTTGCAGCTGATGAAGGTGATGAAGTGACCTCAAGGTCATGTTGCTGCCGCCCGGTCGGCTGGGTTTTTGAACCGTGTCTTCTTCCATGTCAGCCTGTGATTGAAGAGAGCTATAGAACATGTCCGGTTCAATCCATTTTGTTTTCAATTTTGGGATCTTTATCCACAAAGAAATTGCTTTAAATGGAAATGTCTTGTGAAAATCATGTGTTTATGAGCTCTATAGGCTCAGCTCCAAAGCTCACATTTCCAGTCCCAGTTTGGCAATGGGGAAACCTACGAGCCACAGAGTGCCCCGGCGTGCTGCGCTCGTGGCCGGAGCAGGGTCAAAGTCAGTGCCCAAGGGCTTGAGCGAACCTGATTCGGTGCCAGAGACTGTGCCTGGTAAACACCGTCGTGAAACTATGGCTGGATTGCGCATGTTGAAAGCGCCCAAGGCAACAAGGCTTAATTTGGCCAACATGAGATCTGTTTTCTGTTTAATTCAGGGTGGTTTGGTTTGAAGCACCATGCGATTTGTTTTCTGTCTCCTTGAGTTAGTGTCTCAACTTTGAAAACTGTTTCTTTCTGACATGGAGCCGAAAGCGGAATCCAATAAGCCTAGAGCTCAAAAGCTAAAACCAAGATTATCGAAGAATGACCAATAGGCCATGGAAAAGCGCAATTGTTCCCAATGAGATTACCACAGAAAGAATGGATTGTGGCCTCCCCTCTTCCAGATTGAGGTCCTTGCGGTGCTGGCTGCTTTGGTGTTTTCGCTGCCTGGCTTATCATGGGCCCCAACGCAGCATGCTGAGTTCTTCTCTGGGAAGATGGAAGTTACATTGGCCGAAATTCAGGACTTACAACGGTTAGCGCAGTCTGTGGATGAACCATGAAGAAAACAAAAACATATACCGTTTGCATGTGGCTAGGGCAGTGCATACCCTATATGTTATTCAGTGGTCTTGGAAAAGACATTTAAGGCAGCTATGGGAACACCAACCTTCAAGCCTTCAAGCCTTTAGCAATGCAACCTGCAGGAGGGAAGAACATGTGCAGCTTATGATGTGGAGTACGACCCGCACTACATGAACATATTGTCGCCCGAAGGATACGTCCATGCCATCTACCAAGTCCTTCGGCTGGAACGGGGGTCTTCAATGACCCTCGCTCCAGTCTGTTCTTCATGGGTATGGGTGTGCATTGGCTGCAGCTATGAGGTGTCAAGCAAACATATATCAAAAGAGGAAATCCCGAAAACTTTATAAACAGTCCAAGCTTTAAAAGCTTAGGGGCTTAGGATACCCTTATTGTGAGACATGCCCATGTGCATATATACATTATCATATCCATATACCGTACATATAGAATACATTTACAGCACATTGATACATATATGGGTATTTGCAGAAATACATATTCTCAATATACACTTACATATTTGGCATACTACACATATTCTACATATTTTACATGTTAAACATGTACACACATACACTTACATACATATATACGGCTATACACAAAATACATACATATATATACATTTGTACATGTACACATCTACAAACATACTTTACATCTATATGCATATACATAAATAGATGTATCCATATTGACAAAGTATACAGTATACATATTACTTGATGTGGTGCCAGTTTCCAACTTTCCAAACCATGACCCCATTGTAAACGCTTATTAGTTGATCAATATTGTTTTGGGCCAGAAAAAAATGCTTCAAACACCACGCTGCCCCAGCTTTCGGGCCTAAGGTCACGTGGAACGACAAAAAGATCGGCTTACAATGTGCTCGGGGATACCTCAGTGCGATGCGTGTCAGAAGGAAACTGCATGGCAGCACGTTGTGCATTACTTTGCTTCCTAGCATTGGCTAGAGGAATATGGGTGGTGATGGAACAACCACGGGGAAGTCTTCTTGAACATCACCCAGCAATGCAACTGTTGTTCAAGCTTTGCCAATTCTGGCGCAAAAGTATCAAAATGGGTGATTTTGCCGCTCCTTCGCAGAAGGATACCTGGTTATATTCCAGTCTGGGCCCCAATTGCTACAGGTGTGTTTTGTTGGGTTTTTATCCAACCATGTGCAATGGTAATTGTATGGTTTGAAACATATCGATGGATTGTGGTGGTTCCAGAACCTTACATGTGGGGCTTAATGCCATATGGGGCATAATGTCAACCCATGATGAATCAAATTCATATCAAATGGTCGTCAGCATAATTAATTGATGGGGCATCTTGGGCACACACACAAACAGAGTTATGGGTGATTTGTCTATTGTCTATTGTCTTTGGGCCATCCAGCTCATCAGCTCTTTATCAGGCCAACCCTTCATCGAGCAGATCTATGATTTCAAGCCTGCGACACTCCCACAAAGGCAGTCCGTGCAGCTAGTTGAGAAGTATGTTGACTCCAAAGGAATCAATCGGGTAAAAGGGTCCCGCTTCCTAAAAGGAAGCCAGGCCTACACCAGGCAGTTCCTTAGGCTATTGGATTGGTCTTAGTTTTTAATGGTTATGTATTTACAGATGGGTTGCTTGTGCTTATCAGCTGGATCCACCCCTGAAAAGTTCTTTGGAATTCAAAATTTGAACATGGAAATAGTATGGCTGTAGGGTTAATGTAAAAACACTTTTGGGTCCACCCTGATTTGTTATCCCATATCAAACGTTTTCTTGGCACACGCCAAGGTTCGGCCGGGCTTTGGCAAGGCTGAGGACCAGACACCAGTCCGAAGTGAAAGCAGCAGCTGCAGCTTTCCTGTGCAAAGCCGCTGGCGGGAAGCAACGTGCCCCACGGAAGCTGAGCTCGGATTTTCAAAGCTGGATCAAATCAGCAGATTTAAACCCAGTGCTGGAGTTCCTCACAAAATAAATGTAGGAATCCTTTTGCACCAAAAATTCAAAGAAGGTTGAGTGGAATACCTACTCAATCGCTGCGATATGATAGCACAGTGGTTCACTCAGCGTTTATGCAGTGAGCCTTTGGGAGATGGGATAGAATCATCTGAGAAATGGGGAAAATGCTGAATATGGATGCCTTCAGGGTTCTTCTACCAATGTCCATTTTCAGACCAATCAAGGAGCATCTTCAGCTCTGTCCCCAACCCTCCTCCACCACATCCCAGTGGAGTACCCCCGAGATATTCCACAGCTCTAGCCTGGAGGTGACCAATGCCGCGACTGGTGCTCAAGACCTTACAGAAACCAGGCTTGGAATGGGCATGGTGGGGCAAGCAGACCCATGGATGCGAAATCATAAATTTATATGTTAAGTTATGAAATAGGCAGCTGCGATTTGCCGAGAAAAAGCTGCGATTTGCCGAGAAAAGTTGCGATTTGTAGAATCCATTATTTTCTTGATATCCTGTCACCTTCAAATCAAAGATTGCATTATGAATTTGTAGAACCCATATTTTCTTGATATCCTGTCACCTTCAAATCAAAGATTGCATTATGAAACGTATCAGTTGTCACCACTGCATACCACTGCAGGATTTTGAAAGGTCCAAAGCTGCTGTCACTGACATAGACGTTTTGAAACGTAGGTCGGTTTGATCAGTGGCCCATGGCCAAAACAAAGAAGGGTCAAATGCAGGCCCCGGACCCACTCCCTCGTAGGCTTTCAGGGAAAACACGGCCGAGTGATGTCCACAAAAAAGATGGTGGTACCCCTTCCACTATGACGCCCTCAGAAGCTGGATCATCATCCAACCGGTTCGTCTACTCTACCCCTACTGATCGAGGAACTGGTGGCTTGGTGTCGCCGGCACTCAACAATGAGGGAAAAGGAGATACCAAGAAGGGAGACAGGGGAGACAAGACAGGTCGTCAAAAGAATGAGAAGAAGGAGAAGAAAGAGAAAGAGGAGAATAAGGAAAGGAAGTCAGCCCTCAGGCGCCCATCAGGCACACGTGATGAGAAGGGTGCAAAGGTTCAGGCAATAGAAGACAAGAAGGAGCCAAAGGAGAATGTCAAGGAGTCAAAGAAGGAGAGCAAGGAGTCAAGAAAGACGGATAAGGAGTCAAGAAAGGATGGTAAGGAGTCGAAGAAGGATCGAAGAGAGGAGCCGGCGAAGGATGGAAAGGAGTCGAAAAAACAGAGAAAGGAGTCGAACACAGAGAGAAAGGAGGCGAAGGAATGCAAGAAGCAGAAGACAGAACCAAATGCAGAAGCAAAGCCACTTGTGGCCGAGAACTCAAAGACAGAGAAGACCGACAAGAGAGAGAAGAAGGATGGAAAGAAGGAACAGGAGAAGGAGAAGAAGCATAAGAAAGAGAAGAAGTCCAAGGATGAGGAGGCAGGAAAGACAAAGAAGAAAAGAGAGCCAGAAGGAGATCAGACTGGGGATGGTCCAGTCAAGAAAAGGAGGGAAGGCGATGATGAGAAAGAGGAACCCCAAAAGAACGAAGCACATCTGGATGAAGATCTAGCAGTTGTGGCAGGAGCAGAGAAGAGTTCCTTGAAAGTCCCAGACATTGATGAGCTGATCGCTCAGCTCGAGGCAGAGGAATTGGTGGAGCAAGAGAAGTTCGAGAAGATGTTAGAAGACAGTGGGGAGGAGGGCCAGGACGAGGGAGAAGGACAGGAGCAGGGGGAGGAGGAAGAGAAGGAGATCGATCAGGAGGTCGCTGTCCCCAGCACCACAGCCCTCGCTTTGAAAAAGTTGGATGAGAGTGACGAATCGATGGATGATGAGGCAGCCTCTGACCCAAGCTCCCACGATTCCTCTGAGGAATCTTCCCAGTCCAGCCAAGAGACCGTGGATGATGAAACCAGCAATGATGATGCTGACACAGCTCCAGCTCCTGCATCGAGCAAAGGCGACAAGATCGATGAGGCAGCTGGGTCGGCCGTGGATATCCCTGCCCAAAGGGCCAACAGTCACTATCCATGAGCATTCAGAAACTATTACTATTTGCAATTTTGCCCAAAACATGTCCTTCCGGGTGGTGTGAACAATTTTCAATTGACTCTGATAAATTATATTTGGATTTGTTGATTTTAGGGGTCCCCATCACGGTGGTTGATTGTGGTCATCTGGTGTCTACCCTTTACATCAAGTCCATGTCTCCCCATCCAAGGTCGAACCAACAAGAAAGAGTGGGATACTTTCAGCAGAGAAGTGTTGAACAAGAAGAAGTTCCCGGTGCGATTATCGGAACATCTCGCACGGGATAAGGTTGATTTGTTCAACCTTTGGTTGGCTCACGGCAAGGACCTTCACGAGTTGCTTGACAGGACATCCATATTCCTTTTCTGTTCAACAGAGTTCATCATGCCGAATTGAAAAGTAAAAAGGCTAATGGGGATGGGAAATAAATTGCGGGCATGGTGTGTTCCAAAATAGTGGGAGCCCAGCAGTTTCAATCAATTTCACAGAAAAACACATTTCTTTATGCCTTTCTGCTTACTTCCCAGGGTGGCATTGCATGTGGAGCGCACTGCCGAAACTGTGAATCGCACAGCCAGTGGCCGAGAGGGGATGAAATTGAGGGATATCGAGGCCAAGTACCCACCGGAGAAAGCCAAGAAGTTGGCCACCCTTCTTCGATCCCGGGGCATGTGGTATTGGGATCCGGATTTTCCCAATGACGAAGAGGAGCGGGGTTGGGTCTATACATAAAGATATAGTTTCGAGTGTATTTAGAGGAGTGTATATATATATATATATACTGTATATATATATATATATATTTGTTTATGGGTATGCGTATGTATGATTATGTATGTATGTCCGTATGTCTGTCTGTCTGTATGTATGTATGCATGGATGGATGGATGGTTCGATGGATGGATTCAAAGTTTCATCTCTACTAGTTCAAGAGGTTTCCAGCGATGAGCAGCTTGTGCGCAAACGTGTTTTGTATTGTATATATAGATAGGTTGTACCGATCATACCCATCCTGGAAAGTGCAGTTTCAAATACATGAAGATAGATAATACTTCAAAATAATGAACTACTGAGCGATGAAGGGGAATGGGGTTAGATCTTGCGCCCAACAATACATTGCATTCGTCTTGGAAAGGGTTGTTTCAATACCACTGAAAATACCATGTTTCTGGAGGTGTTTCCTGAGATGTTTCCCTGATGCAGGAGATATTCTATTACACTGGGAAAGCTCGAAGTGTCAGCACGGAGAACCTTACAAAGGAGTCCATGACCCTCAAGGGAGTTACCAGCCCTGATGAAACCACACTTGCTGCCCTCACCGGTGAATCAGGTCCTCTTGCTGCTGGAGCTCTTCCCCAGATGGATGTCTCGCAGGCCGAAGGTGACAAGAACACCTGGGAAACTCTGATGGAAGCCCCGGTGGCCAAGCGCAAGGCCAAGCCGCGCACTACGCAGGAGCCAGCAGTCCCGGTGGAACCCAAGACCCTTCATGAGTAGTGATCTTAGTTGTTCTCAAACTGTTCGCAAGAGATGCAACTACAACAGCTACCATTAGTTTTGAAAATGACAAAATTGAAATACAGTTGCCTTCATTGCTCTCAAACATTACACAGGAAATCCAAGAAGTCTTTCGTCTGAGAGCTGCATCCGTGTTTGCTTAAACATCTTGAAACAAGGGGTGACCCCCACAGACATCCCTTGTTTTACAATCATTTCTTTCTTAAGGTATGGAGAATTCTGGAGAAAGAGAGGGGGAGAGAGAGCGGGGGAGAGAGAGAGAGAGAGAGGGAGAGAGAGAGAGAGAGAGAGAACGAGAGAGAGAGAGAGAGAGAGAGAACGAGTTCACTCAAAGAGTGATATCACATTATAGTTATGAAAGGATAAGGAGTGCCACCGACTGGTTTTGAATTTCCGTGCATGGACCCCCCCAAAAAAAACAGTGAATGTTGAATGCAAACAGACAATTGTTTTTGGGTCCAACGAAACACTCCCAAAATGGATGCCAGATCGATGGATGGATAGATAGATAGATCCAACGAAACACTCCCAAAACGGATGCCAGATGGATGGATGGATGGGTGGATAGATAGATCCAACGA
>CAMXCT020004090.1:469319-528194 GCA_947184155.2 Cladocopium goreaui | reverse complement strand
AATTCATATCCAAACCCATCATTATATAATTTTTTGTATAACCAAATTCAAATAAAAATAAATACAATTAAATTATTTTAATATAATTTAATATATTTATTATCTATCTTAATATAATTTTAATATAAAATTCAAAAATAAAATATATATTATTTCAATTAATTTATTATATTTATTTTTTTTAATTTATTTATATATTTAAAAAATATATTATTATAAATTATATATATATATTACAATTATAATATTCAAAGCCATTAAAAAATATATTATTATTATTTATATATATAATATAATATAATTAAATAAAATAATTTATATTATATAAAATTATAAAAATCAAATTATAAAATATAATAATTAAAGGAATATTCGATCATTATTATTTATATTTATCAAATCCGATCTTAAATTTATGAAATAGGAGGTGCCAGGGAATGGATCGATTATTTATAATTCCAAGGACCAATTAATGTGAAGCCAAATAAGAAATTTGGGAGTCGAGAGCCAAAATGTCTGTGGGAAAAGGAATGCTTTTTATATATTTGGTTCAAATCGTGCCTATTTCATCCTATTTTTACCACGTACCCAAGCAAGACGTAGTTACAAGTAAAGCAATGTAAATATATTCTCTGTATGTGATTTATTAAGCAATTTAATTTGGTGAATGAAATTGGATATTTTCTTATATATCGTATTATACATGTACATATCAAATTTAATGCGTCAAATAAGCAAAATATCATCAGTGGAATTGGACAAATTTGCAAAATTCACATGAATTGCCAGCACCTCGTTTCAAGAATGTGCAAATGAGATTGGTGGCTTCTAAAAGCATCACGCAGCAATCATCACTGTCAATGTCTCCTGGGAAGCCAGGCTCCAGTTGACGGCACCTCGTGCGACGATCAGTTGAGGGGAGGAATTTCCATTCTGGACCTCAAATGATTTTCCTATGCCAGTTAGATCATACATAGGAAAAGATGCACTTCCCACACAAAGAATGGAACTCGGCCTTTTTGAAGACCTGAATTGACGTCACTTTGAAGTGTCCAAACTCAGTTTGGCGGTCGCAGCAGCACCTTCCCTTCAATGATGGTCCCATTGATGTCGACCACCTTGGAGGATTCCAACCGTGATATGCTGCAGCGAGGTTGCTGGTGTTTAGGAAAATACGATGATTGCGATGACATTTGTTTTTTTAATGGGGAATCCCCAAACACCATGGGTTTCAATACTAAGATGGTCTTAGATGATTTGGGGCTACCCCCATTTGAAACCTCCATGCCAACACCCTGAAATCTGACCATCGTCAAACAGATCTGGATGCAAAGATCCCGCTGCCGTCCTTCGGAAATAGAAACTGTCCCTTTGGGACGATTCCCCTTACTTCCCCTAACCATCAACAGTCAACCGCACAACTTGAGACCGCACCACAAAGCCGTCCTCACTAAAGCAGGAACCATCCCATCCTTGGCGATCCCCCGGGTGGCGGGACTTGCTCTGTATCGAAAAACAGGATGTTGTGGATCTTGTCCAATCTTGTCATCTTGCATCTTCAAATGTAGACAGAGTATCCACAGTATTTCAATCTATAGGATCTATAGTTTAAGCGTGTTTAAGCCGTCAAACTTCCCACTTTTGCTTGCTTGTAAAATCCCAACGTCGGTTTCTCTCAAAATACAGTACCCCAAAATCCCATGGCACCTTCCCCTTTGCAACGGCCATGTCATGGGTGCATCCCCCATTTTTGGAGACCCAAAACTTGCCCCAAAACCGCTGTCGTAACCTGGGCTGCCCTTGCGGTCTGGCACCGGGTGGGAGGCCACTGCCAAGTTGCAGTACTTGCCTTCGACCAGCGACGTGGCTGGTTTGGGTTGGGGGGAACTAACCTTGGCTTTGTTTAATTGGCATACCCTAATGGATGGTGGATGGTTTTAATGGTAAAATGATGTTCTCAGCCATGAGATTTTGGGGTTCTCTATTTTCGAAGACACCCCCATTCTCAGGAAGCATCGTTTTTGCCATGAAAAATAGGAGTCCGCTGAGTTTCTGCTTCGTCCGATTCTTGGATGGTTGGCATGAAGGCATTAGCTGGGATGACCCCTCACTGAAGTGAAGGCACATAGTTAGAACTGAAAATTGAATTGTCATGAAAAACATATCTAGCCCAATTACATCCAGATAATGGTAAGCTTCATCCGTGCAAAAAAACGACCATCCGACCATTCGGCAATGTCTTTCCAGAGCTAGGCAAAGCAAATCTATCTCTGACCTCTGGAAGCAGTTTGTCGCTCGCCCAAGCCATAGATATGATCAAATATGACATGATATAATGTATATATATAATATACTAAAATAAAATATAATAAATTATAATAATAAAATAATATATAATATAATATAAAAATATGATATGATATAATATAATATAATATAATATGATATGAAATGATATAATATAATATAATATAATAAAATATAATAAAATTTAATATAATATAATATTAATATAATATAATATTAATATATATATAATATAATATAATATAATATAATATAACATAACATAACATAATATAATATAATTTAATATAATATAATATATAATATAATGTAATTTAATATAATATAATATAATATATGTATTAATATATATATATAATATAATATAATATAATACAATATAATACAATATAATATAATATAATATAATATGATATGTAGATGATATGATATGATATAATATAGTATAATATAGATATATAATTGTATATATATATATGTGTATACAGTATATATATACACAGTTATAGGATTTTATATTTATAGGAACCGGAGAATATGAGATTTTGTGCAATTTTTTCCATGTCCCATCACAAGTCTTCCACAACTTTCAGCCAGGTCGGAGCCTTGGGGCAGATAGGAGTCCAGCCCAACCAGAGACCACGACTTGTTGGACCCTTGTTGCGTCTCCCTTAGGTGCCCACCAGGGAAGCAGCTTCAATGCTGCCTTTGGTAGAGCTGATAGAGCTAAGATTGAAACCAATTGAAGCCGTGGTTCAAAGCTACAAACGCGACTTTGTCCCAGCCTTGGTTGGAAATGTTGTAACTTTGCTGCCTGTACACGGAGAAAATTGGCAGTGATGTGGATGCAATGAAGCAAAACCCAAGATTTCCCTTTGCCGTGATTTTTCATTGAGATGATTTCTGCGGGAAAATTTGTCGGAAGCATGCTTTTCCCAGTGAATTATGGGGAGGTTCCTCTAAATGTTCCCAAAAACCTATCCCATCTGCTGCCGCCAAGGGGCCAAAGGCCACATGTCCCAACCGGTCAGACCAAGTGTGCCACCGCGTCACCTCGGAAATCGCAGGTGAGAGTTTCAGAAACCCACAAAGCAAAAATTCAGGGAAAAACTGTTTTGCTTCCAAATGTAAATGTTTCCTGCAGATTTTCCCTTCAACCAATTCGCGGAAGCAAAAAGCAAGGGGATGTGGGTTGATCTGAAAGTTAACTCTGCCTAAATCTAGTGGTTAATTATAATTTTCCCGCGTTTTATATATTAAGATATATATATATATGTTTTTTTGCCAGTTTGGTGGTATACTCTATTTTCAGACACCTTAAATCTGGATATGGGTCCAAATCACTTGAAATTGTGACATTTTCATCGACGGTAGCTGCTTTTATTCGAGATCCAAAAGATTCAAAAGTGCTGCCGTGGGAATTTACTCACCTGAAAGAGGCATTTTTCAATATCCTGTTGCGGGGCCAGATCATTCACCGCAAAGGGCAGAACTATCTGCCTTGGCAGTGTCACTTCGGGTTTTCAATGGCGAAATCCATATATACAGTGACTGTGCGACCGTGGTCAAAGGCTTTAACATTTTGAAATCTTCAGGTTTCTTTCTGTTTAGACCTTCTCGACAAGTGGGATAATTAATTATGACCAATGGTCTGAAATTTGCCAATCTCTTCTTGTCAGAAATGGGCCTGTCTTGGTTTTTAAAGTTGCTGCCCATGGTCGTGATGCTAGCCAGAGTCAATATTTGACGGGTGGCAATGCCAAAGCAGATAGAGCTGCTAAGACTCTAGCGGCAGAACATTTTGGCAATAACTTTTGTGATCTGACCCCATCCCTGCGGTGGGTATTCGACCTGCAAGTCCACATAGTGCAAATCTTCGTAGCACGTTCAAATGACGCAGTGTTGCGTGATCTCGGGTTTGTGGATGTTTCCCAAGTTGGTGGCCAAAATGTCAACACACCTATTGATACCAAATTACTTTGCACATGTGTTCCCCAAAGGCGGTTTGCCAAGAAAACTCAGGTCGTTTGTTTGGGAAAGTGTCCCGCCGCACTGCAGACGTGCAGATTGGAAAGGGCTTTCCTACATCTTCTTTCCCAGCGATTGCATGACCCAGTCAATATCTGGAAAGGGCTTGAAGCCCGATATCCCACATTTCACGCATGGCTTGAATCATGTGGAACATTGTGTGCCCCGTCCAATATGGATAAAGATCTCTGATGTGGCTAGATCTTACATTTTATATAGCATCAACCAATCCTATTGGACGGACACGGAAGATTGGACCCCATGGGCTTTCTTCATGATAGACACTATTTCTAGCCAGGGGTTTCTCGATGGTGTCCTTTCTTCTGAACAGAGCTTTGGCCTTCTCATTACAAGATTTCGTTCTGTTTGGATCCATTTTCTGTTACATGCTTTCCCTCAAATCACCGAAAACAAAGCTGCAAAACATGGTTCTGCATTCGGCCTCATCAAACTAAGTGCCTTTCATTTACATCTTAGACCCCGTAACAAAGTTGCTTTATGGTCGGTGCTTATCCAAGCTTCTCTGGATTGTAATTTTGAGTCCACTCAAAAACGTAGATCGAGATCACATTGGAAGCCGAACTGGCAACTCGTTTGAAAGGAAATTCTTGCTGCTTATGCATGTAGATGCCTGCAAGGCACAAGAGATGGTGGAAAAAAAAGGATATGGGTCGAAATCCGGGTACCCTTCTGTTCACCCGGCAATTGCGCAAGTGCTCTCTGGAAGTTGATCCCCACATGTAACGCAATAGGTCTTGATCCATTTCCCATATGTGCAAAGTGCTAAACCCAACAATAAGATACAATAACCCTCGATTGGATATGGTTAACAGTAGCTCTAATTACATAGACTCCAACTGGTCAAAGTGTGGTTCATTTCTATCATTGGGTTCAGCACAACCCACGGGCCCGGAGAGAAAAAATAACAAACAGGTATACGCGATCCAGGAGCGATCTAGTGGAAAAAACGGGGGCCCATCCCAGATGAAGTCCTTTGTGCCCGAAAAAAACATGTGTCTGGCCAAATCCCCAATATTGCAGCAGCCCTCTCCAACCGAAAAAGGGATATGGGCCAAACCCTAGGGTGCCATGGGGGAAGTGAACATTCAAGCATCTATCAGCTTCGCTCTTCACCTCGTTGGGAAGTTCCATGTTGTAAAGAAGCAAACGACCTATATATCAATGGATACCCTGCAGTCAAACCTGGCAATTGAACATCCAGAAATTCAGCTTTCAATGGAACAATGATCTATACATGGAGGATTGTCCATTGCCATCATTGATTACCAGAGGGTATGAACCATTTGGGAGTCATCAAAAAGAGATATACCTCCTAGTAGACCGTTGTTAGGGATGGTTATTTGTTGGCTTTACCACATGATCTTCCCAAGAAGTGTTGGCTACTTGGAGGATCATCCGACTTGGTCAGTGGTTCATAATCCTACTTGGTAAGCGCCCGTTTCGTGGGGGGTTCCCATTGATTCAATAGTAGGGGGATGGGATTAAGCCATGGTTTCCTCCAGATTTTCCGACCATAAATGGCTTAGAACTATGGGTTAGGTACCCCTAAATCATCCATATTTTCAGTGCATTGTCCATGAATGGGCTACCCCCATGGACTTAGGAAACCCTCAGTTTTTTCAGCACCGAGGCACTTCGCCAGGCGTTGCATGTCCCATGATGCGCCGGAAACGCACCATGCCCGCGACACCCTGGACGAGGTCGAGACGAGGTCGATGGGTTGGAAGATCTGCAAGAAACCATATTGGACCATGGCTTAATCCCATCCTCCCGTCCTATATACTAGTATGCATGGGATATAACATGAGATAACCATGAAAAATGGTGAGTTAATGATTTACCAGTGGTTTTACCCATCCAAAAATGGGGAGATTATGGTTTAATAGTGGGATGTAAGTATGCAAAATTGTGATTGAATGGGATATGAATGGGTGTATATATATAATGTATGTAAGTGTGTATATATATAATTATGTGTGTGTATGATATATATATATATATAGCTATACAGTCCCCCATTCATATTATATAAACACCCCCCAGAAACTATGGCTTTGTAGCGGATGAAATCACTTTTTGTCGGACCAGAGAATGGGCTGTTCAAGATTAGGGGCGCCTATCAAGCCATGGTCAAAAATATCAAACAATAGGCAAAACATGTAAAAACCATGCTGTGGGATTGAGATTGTCCCACCAATTCTGGGATAACGGGGCTGCCATTTACTTCATGGGCTGATGACGGTGAGCCGGATCGTTGCCTGCCAACGATGTTCGCAGACCTCATCCAAGATGCACCCCCTGCCTTTGGTAAATCCATTGTTTCTGGGGTACCCCAATGTGAGAAACACCACATGAAATGTGTCAAAAGGACATTTTGGAAACGAATCTGACATGCCAGTTCTGCCGATAGCTACTTAGAAAAAACTAGACGACGGATGGTCCGAGATCGTAGAGGAGCAGGGTCTTCTGTTGTTAGTATTGAGACACTATATTACAAGACAATATATTAAAGATCTATAATAGGCAGACGAGAAGAGTAGTATCAAGACAATATTTTACAAGTACAATGTACAAGACAATAGTTTGCATCGTATCCTTCGTGAAGTTTTTCACACACAGAACCTTTTACACACAAACGCTTTTGCACACAGAAGCTTTTACACAGAAGCTCTTACACACAGACGCTTTTACACGCAAAAACTTTTACACACAGAAGTTTTTACACACAGAAGCCTTTACACACAGAAGCTTTTACACACAGACCCTTTTACACACATAGACGTTTTTACGCACAAAAGCTTTTACACACAGCGACTTTTACACACAGACGCTTTTGCACACAGACACTTTTACACACAGATACTTGTACACACAGACGCTTTTACACACAGACCCTTCTACACAGAGACGCTTTTACACACAGAAACTTTTACACACAGAAGCTTTTACACACAGACACTTTTACACACAGACGCTTTTACACACAGAGACTTTTACACACAGACGCTTTTACACAGACACTTTTACACACAGACGCTTTTACACAAAGAAGCTTTTACACACAGACTCTTTTACACACATACGCTTTTACACACAGACGCTTTTACAACACAGACACTTTTACACACAGATACTTGTACACACAGACGCTTTTACACACAGACCCTTCTACACAGAGACGCTTTTACACATAGACACTTTTACACACAGACGCTTTTACACACAAACCCTTTCACACACAGAGACTTTTACACACAGAAGCTTTTACACACAGAAGCTTTTACACACAGAGGCTTTTACACACAGAAGCTTTTACACACAGAACCTTTTACACACAGACGCTTTTACACACAGAGGCTTTTACACACAGAAGCTTTTACACACAGACGCTTTTACACACAGACGCTTTTGCACACAGACGCTTTTCCACACAGAGACTTTTACTCAGAGACACTTTTACACACACACACGCTTTTACACACAGACGCTTTTACACACAAACACTTTCACAAACCGATACTTTTCCACACAGAAGCTTTTACACACAGACGCTTTTACTCAGAGACACTTTTACGTAGACACTTTTACACGCAAACACTTTCACACACAGAGGCTTTTACACACAGAAGCTTTTACACACAGACGCTTTTACACACAAAAGCTTTTGCACACAGACGCTTTTACACACAGAAACTTTTACACACAGAAGCTTTTACACACAGACACTTTTACACACAGACACTTTTACACACAGATACTTGTACACACAGACGCTTTTACACACAGACGCTTTTACACAGAGACACTTTTACACATAGACACTTTTACACGCAAACACTTTCACACACAGAGGCTTTTACACACAGAAGCTTTCACACGCAGAGGCTTTTACACACAGACGCTTTTACACACAGACGCTTTTACACACAGAAGCTTTTACACACAGACGCTTTTACACACAGAACCTTTTACACACAGACGCTTTTACACACAGAGGCTTTTACACACAGAAGCTTTTACACACAGACGCTTTTACACACAGAGGCTTTTACACACAGAAGCTTTTACACACAGACGCTTTTACACACAGACGCTTTTGCACACAGACGCTTTTCCACACAGAGACTTTTACTCAGAGACACTTTTACACACACACACGCTTTTACACACAGACGCTTTTACACACAGAAGCTTTTACACACAGACGCTTTTACAGACAGAAACGTTTACACACAGAAGCGTTCACACACAGACACGCTTACACACAGAAACTTTTACACACAAACACTCTTACACAGGGTTATCGCGCAGGTTGTAAATTCCCAATTTTACCTTAGTTTTTGGCGATCGAACCTCATTTCGTGCGAAAGAGTTGTCACAGCACACTCAAAATGGCAATTTTACCTCAGTTTTTGGCGATCGAACCTCGTTTCGTGCGAAAGGGTTGCGTTTCGTGCCGTCTCGTTGGCACTGTCCCACGCCTTCAAGAGAGAAATAGAAAAGAAGGAGAGAGCAAGAGGGCAAGAGGGCAAGAGGGCAAGAGAGAATGTAAAGATGTGAAGATGAGAAGATGAGAAGATGAGAAGATGAGAAGATGAGCAGATGTGAAGATAGGATGAGAGGATGAGCAGATGTGAAGATGAGAAGATGTGAAAATGTGAGGATGTGAAGATGTGAGGATGTGAAGATAAGAAGATGTGAAGATGAGAAGCTGAGAAGATGAGCAGATGTGAAGATGAGAAGATGTGAAGAGGGTTGAGGATGTGAGGATGTGAAGATGAGAAGATGTGAAGATGAGAAGATGTGAAGATATGAGGATGTGAAGATGTGAGGATGTGAGGATGATAAGATGTGAAGATGTGAAGATTTGAAGATGTTATGTGAAGATGTGAAGATGTGAAAGTGTTTGACAGACCCCCACTATTAGAAGAACCCTTCGCTCAGACGCTCTCGGGAATTAGAAACCCCAACGCATACACAGCGACAAATACACATACCAAGACTTGCCTGGGCCCGTACACGTCAAGTCAAGATTGCAAACACTGTTTTCTTTTACACGGTCTCATACAATTCTTGGTTGCGCTCCCCGTCTGTGTGGTTTATTCCATTGTGGATGCCTCAGAACTGAACAACCACTGCCAGGGCCTCCAATTCAAACTTTATGGCTTCAGCGCCAGTAACTATAACCATTCTCCCTCAGTGGCTCGGAGAAAAACACCGAGACCGGCACCCACGGATGATCCAGGTCCTGGGCCATTCCATGATCAAGCAGAATCCAGGAAATTGGTCACTGACTTTATAAAGAAAGCACCAGATCCCAAAATATAAAATCAGTTTGAACATATTTGAACGATCTCTGGCCCTCAGAATTTCACGTGATGTTTTCGTATTTTTTTCTGTGGATGGAGCATCCCTTTGGCCCCAGAGTCCTTGTCATACTCTTCCGTGACAGGACTGGTTGTGGGAGTTGATCGACAACGCCTAGACGCAACAGCTATCATGTAGATCATAGCAGTTGGGGTACCACCAACTAGCTCACAACCCCAACAAGCGTGGAAAAAAACGTGAGCAGAGCTGTGGTGATCTATCATATCATATCATATCTATCTTCATCCTACCAGGTCCTCCCAGAACTCCCAGTAGCTCCGAGGGGCTGTGCCGGGGACAACGGGCGATCTCGCCAGGAATCGTTTTGGACTCCCGGTGGGCCCTGGTCAAAGTACTCGAAGGCCTCAGGGACAGAACATCGGCCATGGCCAGCTGCCATGGCCAGGCGGCCAGGAACACCGAGGCCAAAACATACGACGAAAGGAGGCCTGGGTCAACGAAGGTGGAATGCCAACTGCCTCTCATAGCTATGACAGCTATCATGAATCAGATTACAGCTCAGGAATCCTTTGGGGTCTGAGATTCTGCTGGCTGGATACTGAGATACTAAGTGCACTAAGGGTCAACAGGAGGGATTTGGAAACTGCCAGGCCTGTGGAAAATCGTTTCTGAATCAGGCCATGAAGTATCTGAAAGAACGCAGCCATACAAATTAAAACTCCTCTCTGAGTGAGTCACACGTACCCTCAATATACAAATATGTGTGTATGCATGTATAAATATATATATATATACATTATATTATATATATATAAATATCTATCTAAATAATTATATATACATATTACTTAAGAAATACATCACAATACTTTTGGGCAGCTCACCCTACAGTGACGAAGCCATGATCAAAAAATCAAGATCCTGGCGCACTGCATCTCCATAAGGCCACGCCTTTTTTTTCGGAGCCAGGAATCAATGGATGTATTATGGGTGTAAAATGGGATAAAATAGGGATATAATAGGGATATAACCAACCATAAATAGTGTGATATAAGTGGACTTGATGGTATACATGACCCCTTAATGGCAATTTGACAGTTTGCCATGGTATAGATGGCCCGTGAATGTTCGATGATTGTCGGCTGCCCAGCGGACTTATCCCACTACTCACGGCTCCATACCACAAATCATGGTATGGATGCTGAAAATTGGCTATACCACCAATTTAATAATATACCTACAATTCTTTAATGGGGAAATGATGACTAAGCATCAAATTTGGGGGTGTTCCAAAAAAAAATCAGACACACCGATGTGAAATATAATATATAATGATTGCCTAAGAACTAAGGCGATTTCCGGCGAATAGACAACAGGAGCCGTGTGTTTTTTGAGGATGGCACCAGCATGAAGAGTTGGGCCAAGTTGTACGAGAGTCCTCGGAACATGGACGTCGCTTTTTGCCACTCCCCTACAAAATCCATGGGTAGGACAGGGACATAACTTTGGGACCGTCAGAACTGCTGAATTAATGGGATATGAATGGCGATACAATGGTTTATAATTTACAACTGACCAACTGCGGTTTATATAATTAGTTTATGATAACTATGAGGCAAAATTGTGGTGCCCCAAAATCCTACTGTATAACAAAATTGCCAGTTGTGGGTATACGGGTATATAACGCCCCATGTTCAAACAGGCCCATTCTAACACTATGGGGCAAGCGACCTGAAATCTCGACCATCTGAAGATGGCTGGAAACCAAAAGGATGGCATTGCCATTGTTCGTTGGCTGTTCTGGAAAACCACTGAACAATGCGGTGAATTCTTGCACTGGTACAGTCAATGGCTATAAATAGCATTGGCATCTCCTCTTCATTCCTGTCAGATGCGGACTAAGACAAGCTCCATGCTTGTAGATTGGGCGGCAATTGCCAATGTCCTGCTCCGCATGTTCTGGGAGTTGACCATTCATCTGACTTTGAATGCTCAGGCTGAAAAAAATAAAAGTCGGCGAACTAAGTCACCGGGAAACAAGAAAGGCTTGTATTGCAAAGCTGAACATCCACGAACATCACAAACCGAAGCATATTCAGAAGCCGTGAATCCCAGTCATCCCCACACGAGCATCAAGACGTCATGACACATCTCTGGAACGCTTTCGCTTAAGGGCCGAATTTCAGTTGAAGGGCACAAGGATAAAAAAAACTTGGAGAATCAAAGAATGCCTCTACATATACGATCACGTACGTATATACTGGTATATGTAAACATGCGTCAATATAATGTGTCATCAAAAACATGTTGACATACACCGAAGTGTAAATGCTAATGTTCCGGAGAAAAAATATCTGAAAAAATGACAGACAAACAAACAAACATGCTAAAAGACCTTTATTTAAAATTATTTAAGCGGTCGAAAGCTTCATCCCCGCCATCTGGACTAGACTGACTTGAATGCAATAGGTCTGCAACAAAAAAAATGCAAACAGGAACCAGCAAACACACGGACAAACAGGCAATCAGGCAGAAGGAATCAAACAATCAACCACAAAACGTACCAATACCTTACCGAAACGATCAAGAAACCACATCAAACCATATCAATCTAAATGTGACTTGCATCATGCATTGATATATTAGATTCTTAGATGTATTGGATATAACCTCAAGATTCAAAGGTGCCATGGTCAAAACATGGTGCCGGCACCTCTAAGGGGCCGTGCGTTTGTTTCGGATTCATGGTGATTTTGAAAATCACCAAAAAAATGTGATTTTCAAGGATTTCATTTGAAATCGATGCTAGAAAAACATGTAAAACCTCTGCAAGGGTTTGCTTAAGAAGTGTTTTACGACAACCCCTGCAACACTTTGCACACTCTTTTCGCGTCTTTTTGGCAGGTCAAACTTTTTTGCCATATCTGTGGCTGGCATGTTACATAATACAATAATTACATACATATACAGATACATATAATATATATATATACATATAGTAGCTTGAATGTGTATTAGAAGTACAAGATAAGTTATCATGACATAGCATCAACTCTAAGGAAGTTCTCGTGACGTAGCATCAAGAAAAGTATATGACGTAGCATGCAGAAGATATGAAAGTGCTAGAGAACTTCTTAGAACATAGCAACAAGAAAGGTATATAACATACCATGCAGAAAATGTGGAAGTGCTAGAGAAGTTCTTATGACGTAGCAAGAATAAAAGTATATGACGTAGCAGCAAATGGGTGTGCAAATGAAAGGACGTTATTGCCCCAACCCACCCCACCCAACCAACCCCACCCGAACATGAAGCAATTTGAAAAAACATAGATGGATCGAAACAAAAACAAGGCAGCGGAGCAAAAAAGTACACGAACGCACGGCCCCTTACAGGCGCCGCCACCCAAAACATGGCCTTTAATTTTCTTTTTTACGGTCATCCATCCCATAATGGGAGTCCTTACAATGTGTATCTGTATAATATGGTACCCCAAAAGCTGGATGGGTTATTTCATGGAAAATCCGACAATAAAATGCATGATGGCTGGGGGTACCCCTATTTCAGGAAACCTCCGTATAAATCCTATCAATGAATTGACGTCCAACCGCCAATATGCCTATACAATGCATCCTTTGCTCATCACTGTGACATGTCGAAGTCCGTCCTTTCCGTCCCAACCTCAGAGATTTAACCAAGGAAGACAACATGGCTCAACCATAGTGAATGTCAGCAGTTGTTATGGGTAATTATAGGTGAAAATATGGAATCTAAAACAATGTACACTGCTTGCCAATGGTTGTTATGGTATAGTATATAATATATCATGGGATATCATGGGTATGAGTGAAAATGGAATATACCCCCAAAACATTCCCATTCGAGTGGAAAAAGAGATGATAAACCATCAAATTTGGGGGTACCTTACTTTCATATGAACATTATAGGTGAAAATTACATAAAATTACTGGACCAAAAAAAACAACAACCAACAGGCCAACAGGGTCCAGGGCTACCAAGAAACCAAGGGTTCTCCCACGGGATCAAACATGTCGGCATGTTTGGCCCCCCCACGGCACACGGGACTCGCGGGTCGTCCACCATAGACAGGTTTCCATCGCTCCCTCTGTTGATCGTGATTGTCGATCTCAGGTGCAAAAGTCATGAGATTCACGAGTGCTTTCTGTAGAAAGCTGAAAGCCAATTTGCCTGAATCCTTAAGCCTTGTGTTTCATGGGCGTTTGTTTTGCTCAAATTGATATGGCTATGTGTTTTCATCATGGTCCCAACCCGGCTCAGGGCTTCTCAGAGGTTTCCCATGTCACATGATAGTTATCTGATACTTCATGTATCTTCACACATGGCACCCCTCAGTTCCCAACAAACAGGAGTGCAAGTTCCTGTGTCACTGTGGAGTCCAGTCCAGAGACATGTTTTTCGCTGGTGAATGTCCCCCCTCTTTTGGTGGTGAATTCAGAACCCCATGTTTGTTCCTTAATGACTTAATTGCCTCCATTTATGAAAATAGACCTGGAGGTTCGGGTTGCCATCAGTGCCTTCCCCAGTCAGCTGGTGTCGCTGAGAAAATCTACTGCAAGTTGAAGTGATCCCCATGGGCCCCGCACAGGTGGATACGCGGTGTTGCAGAGGGCATACGTCTGGCGAAGGATTGGGGAGTCCCGATAAAGGTTGGACGTCCAAGGACTTTGCATCTTTGCATCACTGCATCACCTGTGTTTTGCGGATTTACAAGAGATCATCTAGCGCCTCACCTATATAATTTGATATATCCTATATATCTAGAAGTAAGTCGCTGTTCTATCTTCTTGGGACCTTCTAGATCACAAAAAAACACATGCTAACAAACACCACTCATATTCAATAGTTGCAACTACCAATGTTTACCTCAGCCAAGTGACAAAAAAAAACGCGTCCAATGAAGCCAGCAGTACACAATCAGCAGTCGGGTATCCGATGTGCAGCAAATCGCCAAAGCGCGACGTCCTCGGCCAGACCCGCACCAGGTACTAGCAATTAGGGGTTGGGATGGAAGCCACTATGCAGGAATCTATGGCAACTCCCAGAAGATAGAAAAGTTATTCATCATGACTTATCACTATGTTGGTAAGACTTTACTTGTATATCTTTTCGAGGGTCGTTATGATCCATACATATCCATATTGATCAAAGAACATGTCTGTCCCAGAAGTTGCTGTTTAAAGGCAAACTTGCATGAAACCCAATCTATGATCCCAATTTTTTTAAAAAAAATGGTGCTCCGCAAATGGTCCCCTAAATCAACCACCAACCAACATTCGCATACATTCAACATGTGATTTGGGAGTCCAGAGCTACCATGTAGTCAACTCACTTAGCACTACTGGAAATTCCGAGACAGCTCAGGGGCAGGCGAATTTACCCATGCTCCCTCCGGACAACTGTCAAAAAGGACCTGTGTGCGGGACGGGGGTCACATTCGCCCCTACCCCAGGGTCACATTCGCCCCTACCCCAGGGTCACGTTCGCCCCTACCCCAACTAGGGTCACATTCGCCCCTACCTCACAAACCTTTCCATTGAATAAGTCATTAAACCTTTTAGGGTTTGACCTGGGGACAAGGGACATTTAGGGGGGACTTGGGGGACTTGGGGACATTGGTTAGCGGGGGCACGAGGTCACTTGCCTTTCGACTGAATAAGTCATTCAAGTTTTTAGGGTTTGATCTGGGGACAAGGGGCATTTAGGGGGGATGTGGGGGCATTGGTTAGGGGGGACTTGGGGACATTGGTTAGGGGGGAACGGGTTCACTTGCCTTTTTACGCTTGTACATTACATTACATCTAAGCTACCACACCCGCTATCAAACACACCTGTTTCCTCTGGCAAAAATTCAGTGCAATTAAAGCATCCTCTGCTCACATGCAGACACTGCAACCACACATGATTGAAACGGATGTTACAACGTAGCATCCAGAGCGTCTTGGAAGTTGATTGAAATGGATGTTACAACATAGCATCCAGAGCGTCTTGGAGGTGACTTCAAGTGAATGTTACAAAGTAGCAGCCAGAGCGTCTTGGAACTGACTTCAATTGGGTGTTACAACGTAGCATCCAGAGCGTCTTGGAAGTTGATTGAAATGGATGTTACAAGGTAGCATCCCAAGAGTCGTGAAAATTGATTGAAACGGTTGTTACTACGTATAATCCACAGCGTCTTCGAAGTTGCTTCACGTGGCTGATACAATGTAGCATCCGGAGCGTCTTGGAAGTTGAAATGGTTTTACAACGTAGCATCCAGAGCATCTGGGAAGTTGATTGAAATGGATGTTGCAAACATAGCATCCAGAGCGTCTTGGGAGTGACTTCAAGTAAATGTTACAACGTAGAATCCGGAGCGTCTCGGAACTGACCTCACATGGATGTTACAGTGTAGGATCCAGAGCGTCTTGGAGTTGCTTGAAACGGATGTTACAACGTAGCATCCACAGCGTTTTGGGAGTTACTTGAACTGGATGTTACAACGTAACACTTGAAAAAGACGTCGTAACGTCGTAACTGACTGTCACAGCTGCAAAACGATCCTTTCGAGACTCTGAAACTATTGCGCCTGCCACGCACAACGAGGTGGGGTTACATTCGCCCCCACCCTAGGGTCACGTTCGCCCCTACCTCCACCTTGAGTAGGGCGACCCCACATGAGGTAGGGGCAAATGCGACCCCCGTGCCCCTGCGTGCTGCGCCAGACCACTTCCGGGGGTGGTGAGAAACTCAGCTCAAAGGAAAACTGAAACTGCTCTGCCCACTTGAAGAGTAAGAAACTCCCTATATCCACAAAATAAAACTCGAAAGAAACCATTTGGATCCTCTGAATGGAGAAAGGAGTCCCTCAGAAGAGAACAGCCTATCTAGGATGATTCTAGGATGCTACAAATGATGTTTTTCCCCATGGTTTTCATTTTACGACTTTTCTACCTTTGGGGGTTGCCAAAAAAGGTGATTTCTTTACCGGCAGGATCATCAAGCTCCCCCAATGTTTGCACCTGCCCCACTTGACGTCCGAAGTCAAAGTTCGTGAAGGTCCTAATCTGGATATGCCGCCGGGCAAAGTGGGAGGGGCCAAGCCAACACCATCAGCTGAACATGCTTCGTGGTGGAGGTCCACTGCAATCCGAATGTATTTCAAGTGTTGATGAACCGAAGCTCATAGTGGTAGTAATTCAAACAGAACGAGCGCAGTAGTCCCAAATTCCCTTCATGTCTGCCCCCTTCCATGCTGAAAGGTGGATGCTGTGCCGCCCGGACCCAACCGTTTTCGCCTTCTCCAAAGTGCTTTTCAACCTGAAACAGCTCTGGGGAGAAAAATCAGAGGGTAGTTTCCCCCCAACCCCCAATTGATAGCAGATTTGGCTGCCTGAAAATCTAAACATCTCTAAACATATCTAAACCATCCAGATTTTTTGACGTCCTCAACCATGATCACATCCACATCGTGCTGAGAGTACCAACTTCAAGTCGTCAGGATAATATTCCTGGACCTCGCGAAATCGCAAACGACATGCAATGCCGAGATGAAGAATGTGGTTGAACGATTGAACAATTGAACCAGCAAAATGTTTAGAAGACGAACATGAGGGAATGGTATAGCCATGTCATATTGCCTCACTGGTGGAGTCAAGAGCATTTTCCAGTGGAGATGTTGATTCTGGAGGTAGAATATCCGCTCCCAAGGTGAAATTGCCAGGCAACACACGACAATTGTCTTGCTGTCTTGCACTATCACTATAACAACCACCAAAATGGAATGAAAACCTTGAAATGATGGGGAAAACACCATCTGTGACATCCTGGAAAAACTCTTCGGCATCTTTTTGGGACGGCTCAAGAATGGGACTCCAAGTACAAGTATGTCACCCCTGCAGCTTCAGTTGGGGCCCGTTGGTGACCGTAATACCCCATTGTTACTGAGATGTAGAATCGAATGAAATCAGGCGTTTTCCCCTTGAAACGCAAGCACTGGACGTGGGGAGAAAACCAGCGGCTCACCAATATCACCCGCAAGAATCTGAGCCCAGGACCATCCGTGAGAAGTCTTGGGCCCAGACGACATAGTCGAAGGGAAAGGCAGCAAGGATGGCCAAGAAGCTCTCAGGATAGACCTGTTTTCATCTATATCAGCCATTTAAGGCTGGCACAAGAAGTTGGCATTCAACGAATCTCAGAAGTTTTGCTGACCCTCGGAATCAATAAGTTTTTGCAAATATACCACTTGCAGATGATAATTAGGATATCAGTACTACCAGTATCATATATTGCTGTTATCATTATCATTCTTATGGCTATGATTATTATACTGATGCACAAATTCCTTATGCTAAACCAGGGTTTGGGAGACTTTTGGCAAACAGCACTCCTGGATCAAAAGGCAAATGTCCCATCTTTGGGCCCCCCACATGCATTGCAGCATCTAATCGCAACCTCAGCATCGCAGATAGCGGCTCATTCCAGGTTCAGTCAAACTCATATCTGATGAACTGAATCAAGATTCGCAAAATATCGAAGCAGTATGGCCCAATATGGCGGTATCTTGGGATATGCCTCTCAACAGACTACTCTGCATGGGTGAGGACCCCTTTCAGGGTCTGGCATGGTCACGCCTCGCTCAAACAAGACCTGCAATTTTGCCAGGCTTCCAAGGTTTCCCAACTCGGTCATCTCGGTGATGTCTTATCTTACACTGGGCCCTTCAACAAGTTTGAAATGTAAAATCCTACTAAAAGCGTGATAAATATTATATATAGATAGATTTATATAAATCACTTGTTCCATCCTTTCGGGTTTTTTTTTGAATGATTACACATCAACGGCACGAGAGATCTGCTGACTCCCACCAGACCATCAATGGCTGCTGCTGGTGATGACTGTGATGATGAGGGCAAGGAGGAACAACGACGACCATTGGATGATCAAGATATACATACCATTACATTCCTCTAAAATAGTTCTTTCAATAGGGACATTGATGATAAACCATGGAATGTACCAGTGTACCGCAGTGTACCCTTTTTCAGACAAACCTATCTATACTATCAAGATAGTTCAAGATTGTCAGACCGTGGTGACACCACAGAGCCACAGAGCCCGAGATCTTCTCGGCTCCAGCCGCACCTTGATGTAATTCTTCAGCTGCTCTTGAACCAGCAACTCGGCAGTGATCCCGGTGATCCCGAAAAAATCGGGTCTTGACACTTGGGATGTGCATGATACAAGTGTTTGTGTGTATATATATATATATATGTATATTTATATATACATATGTGTATATAAATATATATGCATACAAATATTACACACAACCATGGGTTTTTTGGGCTGATTAGGCCACACATAAACGAAGTCAGGGCAGGTGTTGTTTAAATCAGCACCTTTCCTCAAAGCGCAACTGCCAGTGCAAAGTGTGCAAAGTGTTGGAGACCCGAAATGTAACTGGAGTTCTGTTCACCACCTTTTCACCTTTGCAAAACAAGCTCTGCGAAGCTGACATTTTCTGTGTCCAGGTCTACCAAGCCGTAGAGATCGCAAAGATATCGATTGTTAGTCCACGGCCTTACAGCTGGGGGGCAACCCTCCGAAATGAGTGGCCGAGTGGCCACTATAGTAGGAAAATGAGAAACCATGAGAAAGCATCAGATCTTGAGCTGCCACGTTTTCAGAGAAAGCTAGCTTAAGGACTTAAGGCTTAAGGCTTGCAACTTGCAACTGTCCAAAGCATCTTTCAAACACGAGTCTTGCTTCTGAATGACCAGTGGAAGTGCGCATCTCTTGTTTGATCAATGCGTCAAGACACATGCAAAGTCACTTAATGTCACTTCATGTCACTTCTAATGTGTCGCTTTGCTGCGGCATTGCTTGGCCAATCAGTTTAACACTCAAAGCCTTCGGGGGCCACAACCAGAACAGGCGGAGATGTCTTAGGCTCGATCGGAATGCCGCAGTTCGACTCCAAGTTGCCTGCGTCCGTTGCCGTTGGGAAACGACGGTCCATGGTGGCATTTCCAGATCTGTTGTCACCGGTGTCACCTAGGTATTTCTATCATTCCAAGGGAATGGATGTGATTTTGCCAACAGAATCAAGTCGAAGCCCACATGATATCCCCCATGATGGTAGGTTATAGTCCAATGAGATCCCAAATTTTCAATGGTGTCTTTCCACCTTCCCCCAACTTCTAATCCGCTGCATTCAATGCCTTCAAAGTGGTGAAACTGCGAGCGCTCGAAATAGTCCAATCCCGGCATGCCTGGCTGATGGGGAAGAGGATGATAAACCATCATCAACCATGAAAAAAAAAACAAATTGCGAGGAAAATATGGGAACATGAGAATAAACCGGCATAAACCATCAAAGTTGGCTCTTTGCCTGATTTTTTGTAGACAAAGCCACATAGTTTGTATCATAAAACCTGAGTTTAAGCCAGTATCCAGGTGCCGCAGCCAAGCGACCGGAATGGAATTCACGGTTACCATAGGGCGTCCCTGACCAACCTGGGAGTGGAACCCAAGTTCACCAGGGCCGCAGCCAGAAATGGAGCCATGGCCAAATCGGGTTGTCTCTCAGATGACTTAGATGTAAAGGTCTAAAGGAACAATTTCCAAAGCATATCATGAAATCACAATCGAAGGGCTAACCGATGTGCTTCCTTAGTATGGTGTGCTTCTCTGGACTGTCAGCATTTCAGCATATTTCAGCAGCACCTGACCCCCAAATCGCAGGGCCTTCACAAGGAGTGGTCGAGAACTTGGGTGACGCCTTCGGAGATCTTCGGAGCAATGCCCGCCATGGAACTGCAATCTTCCAATGACCAGGCCCCTTCCATGTTGCCAGAAACCCATCAAACCAGTACCAGAGTTGTTCTTTTTTAGAAAAACGTAGAAAATGATCGGGGAAAAAGAAATGGTTAGTGCTAAAAACGTGTCAGAGCGATAATCATCCCAAAGTCCTACATACAGTTTCCTAAAATGGGGGGCACCCCAAAAACAAGGATTTCAAAAGTAAACCGGATGATGTGATGGCACCTCTTTGCCCCCACAATGCTTGCCCGCATCGCGATCTTCTTGTGGGATCTGCACCACAGGAGATGCCTTGGGGAGCTGTGCCATCCCCCAAATGTGGGTTTCCTAAAATGGGGGATCCCCAAGGCACCATGGGCTAATTTTGGATGATTTGGGGTACCCCTATTTTAGGAAGCCTCCAAATATGTTTCGGGGTTATCGATAATTATCTTAGTAGGAAAAATGATGATTCACCATGGGATTTTAAGGTACCCTATGTTTGGACATCTGGTAGATGATGGATGATGCTAGATGGCCTTGTCTTGAGTGATCTCGAATCTGGCAGCATCCTACATATCCTACAAATTCCATGCATCGTACCTTACATGATGCAAGAGAATTGTTCAGTTCCCACTTGCCAATATCGGTTTTCCCAGATCGTGGACAGTTTTGTCCAGAACCCTTCAGGAGTACCCACAACCCTTCTGTCTCCTGGAAGTTTGATATTGGAAAATTGAATTCCCCATTTTTTATATATATATATATAGAGAGAGAGAGAGATCAGCAATCTCATCTCCCGTTCATATGATCTGAACACCACCAATATCAACCATGCTGGGCCAAGGGGATGAAATTACACCTTTGGGATCGTTTGGGACCATAGAATGGGTCTATTCAAAAGTCACGACCGGCTGAGGGTTTCAATAAACCCTCCACCGACTCAGCGCCCAGCCATGTGGTTTAGAACGGTGTCGACCATTACTGACACACCCGCTTTGGTGCACCTCCAAGAGCTTGTGACATGTGCAGATTTGTGAAAACTGGGGAATATATATATATATTATATAATATAATATAATATAATATAATATAATCATAATATAATCATAATATAATATAATATAATAATATAATATAATATAATATAATATAATATAATATAATATAATATAATATATATTATATTATATATTATAGATATATATATATAGATATTATCTCCATTCACCAACATTCACCAACAAAATCACTCACCAATCAAACTAATCAAACTAAGGCTTAGCCGCAAATACCCAATATCCGAGCCTTTACCCCACGAATCTATATGAACCTGCTCTTGTAGGGTTCTCCTACAAGTGAATGACGACCAAGCTGTCCATTGTTACGGTTTTGTGCAAAATTGGGTACACCGAAATCCTCCTGGATCAGCCTGTTCCCCATGTACACCCCGGCTCTGGCTTTCCATGATTGCGCTGCGCTGTTTCTGTGCGTGTTGTGCTAGTCCAGATGCCTAATAAAGGAGCAGAAAAAATTTGTCCCACTGATATGAAATTCCATCAGATCCAAAATCATTAGATCCAATAACCAATTACTGAAAGCACAGCATCTGGGAAGTCTTCAGTGTTCCGGGGGAACGGGAGCCTTGATGGTTGGGCCACCCCATCACCTGCGCGTTGCCGAGCCTCGACACCATGTCTTCAAACTCATCGGGCGTTCCCGAGCGTGAATCCAACTTGAAGGAGACGGGCTGATAACCTGGGGTCAAATTCCTATGGTTCTGGGTACCACAGGATGGTTTGACATGCTTTGACAAACTACAGAAGCTGGGAATGATGGACTTTGCTCAGGAGGAAAGCAAAATTCTGCTCATTTTGGATCCTTTTCTTCACACCGAAGCACTGCTGTTGCCCGGAATTGAGTTTTCAAGAGGTGGTTTGTAATATATTTTTGCTTCTCTACAATATAGATGTGTACATATATATATATATACATATGTATAACATCGTACGCCGGATACGTTCTACTCTACACATTTCATGGCATGATAAACAGAAAGGGGTCAAGATGGTTTGCATTTCCAATAATGTTTGATATTTGAAGCTGTTGCTAGTGATTCATGCCTCACATCGTATATGCATATATAAACATTCACTTCACTCACTTTTTTGAGCGTTGCAGACCTGTTTTGTCATAATTAAAAATCGAAAAAAGAATGAACGGATCCGTGACTGGTAAACCTACCATTTATTGGGCGCAGTGTCCCTCTTCCGGCCACACCCAGGCAGAAGAACACCCCCCTGTGCCCCTTGAGGCCCGCCACACCGGGGGGCCCCCCAAGCTCGCGACACTATTGGATCCACAAAAAGAAAAAACACTGCGCCCCCCCCCCATTTTTGGCGAACTTTAGAGCTCATAATGCTCATGCGTTATTGCCCAGCCAACCATAGCAGATAGCACTGATTCAGTCAGTGGTGGGGCTCTTTGCATTTCATTGGCATTCCAAGTGCGGAGCAGCCGCCAAGCACCTGGGAGACAACCATGTAGCTTTGGATCAGCATCTTGAAGCGCCGCCAAAGCATTGCTGGCTTCAGCCCTCCCTTCACCTTCGCTCCAGAGGAGCTCGATGTAATCACTGACAATAGCATCCATGGAATCCCGAACCGTTGGGAGAGATATACCATCCCGTTGAAGATACTCGAAAAAGCGCTGGAGTGGCCCAGCGTATCGCGCTCTCATCTTTGGTTGAACTGTCAAGCTTTTCAATGTACCCATAAATTTGCGAACCCGCTTTCGTTCCTCCTTGGTCTGGTCTCCTCTACTCGCTGCTTTCGCTTTAACCATCTCTTTTTGACTGCCCAGCGAGACGGCCTGTCCGCTGGGTTCTGCGAAGACTCAATGTAGCCCCAAGTGGGCTGGAGACCTGTGGCCGGGAGGAGGGAACCGATCCGCATGACGGTACGTCGAAGCTTCTTTGATGATGATCGACCCCGTGTGAGGCAGTGCACCAAGTGCGCCATCCAAGCTTTTCCGGATCCATTCCGCTCCAGACCGGCATGTGGTTTCGTCTGAATTGTTTGATCATGCACACCACCAATACTGGCCCATGCCTAATAACTGGATCTTAACCACTGGGTCCAAACCATACATCAATCAAGACCATACCTGATTACGACTACGACACGTGCCTCTCAACATTCACACACAAAAACATGTTCCTGGGCGAAGCAGCGTCGGAATCAACTCAAGGAATCTTCGTTGGAGCGTCGATGTCCGCCTCCGCGGTCGTGCGGCTCCTCATGCGACACAACCAGACACGACAACAGGGACACAAGAACTTCGCGTCCTAAAAATCCAAACGTCTGCCACACATCACAAACAAAACGCTACGACCACCAAACCCACGTGTCTTTTGCCAAGGCTCTGGGTCGTACCCTCTGATCCTGCTGCTCCATTTCGCAACACTGATGAAAAAAACTTTGAATCGTTAGGTCTGGCAACAATGCTGCCCGTTTGCACAGAAGCATGGTCGTTTGCTTCACCTCAAACGAGTAGAACCCTTGATTCTGCTGAAACCCTCTGGTCTCACGACGCACTACCCAAACATGAACGTGCAACTGAGACACAGCTGCGTCTGCAAATCGCCGACGATGCCTGCTTGGCACGCCAAGGCGCACCAAGCACGCCTCTGCATTGCTGCCCAAATTCTCATCCGCGTCCTAGCGGCAACTGTGCTGCACGAGTCACCTCTATGCACATGTTCCTTCTCCGACAAGCATTCATACATAACATATCTTTTACATGTTGCCTAATCAAGTTTGCATAATTCGATCCTGGCTGTAGTTTGTGCCGCCGAGAGTAATGCCGATATCCTTGGCGACCGTGCTTCTGAACCTCACTCTTCAGACAAAAGCAGGACACAAGTTCCTCCCCCGGATGTCCATACATGAATGCCTGTAAACCACTGTAAACCTTCACAAATCTCAGCTAAGGCACAATGCACGGCCGCACCCGTGGTCATCTAAAGCATCCAGAAATTTCGCGGTGGATTTGGAAGCCAAAAGCCGTCTGGCCAATTTCGCCACCCGCACTTTAGCCAGGAATTCCAACGCTGACTCAAACCACTTACCACCCGCAGAATTCCACGGAAGAGTGCGCATGCCGTACCCCCCAGCGTACCCATATATTTGCCGCAACATTTGCAGCACCTCATCAGGTCCTTGGCATGAACACATCACAATTGCAACAGGTGTCCATCATCAATGACTGCCTCATTGCCGAAAGCCATCCATGGCTGCAACTACTTCAGAGCACTGCTAAATCCAACTACAGGACCTTTCGGCTTATTTCTCTTGGGGTGAAACATACACAAACTGTGAGACACGGTTTGCCAAGGAACGCTGCAGAAGATCTTCCTGCGTAAAGCCGGGCCAACGTCGGCACCAAGTCAGGAAAATGCCAGCGTTGTTGGTCACTGCCCTCGAAAACCTCAGGTAATCAATTCTCTCCAATGAAACATAAATTCTCCAAACTTGCTTTACAGAACAAGCCCGACTTGCGGAAGTTCGCATCATACGCAGTTCAGAGCATGAATGTCATGTGGACTCACAAGTTCGAAAAACAAACTTTTCTTTCACTTGCCACTGCACCAGATGAGAGTGGATGCAGCAAAAGTTGACAAGTAACAGGATGAACCATATTTTGTTTTGAGGGCTCCAGCTGCAGGTGTCCTCCGAAGATATCAAATACCAATACAACGCCATGCTCATTCTGTCCGATGATGGGTGCGGGCTTCCGTGACGCTGCCTTAGACACTGCCAGGAATCAGCGCACAGCATCATGTCGTCTCCATATACAAATTGCAGGCCAACTGAAAGCTCACGGTGACAAGCGGTTTCAAGCAGAGACGGGGGAGAAGGAAGGTACAATCAAGGCCATTCTGCAAGATAACATGGGCGCATTCCTGCCGTGGCAACATTCTATAACTGCCTGCTTTTCAGTGCATTCTATCCTCTCTGTGTCAAAACCTGTCTCCAGGCACGGCGTCCAACAACGGCCACCAGCACAATAATACACAAGCTCAAGACTCTTATGCGCAAATCAAGTCCCTGGGACCATCCCGGAGGTGTGTGACTTTGTAACCACTCTTCCTCCTTCTCTAACAGATTCCGGGAATAAAGGCGCAGACCTACTTGAAGAAGCGCCTTGATGATTCATCCCATGCTGCTACAAAGCACTGCAAACTGCGCAACAACACAGTATTACGGATGGCACACCGCTTTTACACATTCCACTCAACTGCTAGCTCTCAATCATACTGGAATGCAAGCCAAGGCACCGCCCCCCAGCGGAGGCAAAACATTTGTAAGGATGCCGCCAACCTCCGCCAGGACACGCAATGCTTGCATAACCGTCGTGACGTCAACGGAATGAGCAAACATGCCCATTGGAACCTTGCAATTGGTTGTCGTAAACAGTCAGCAATGTTGGAAAAAAACTGCCGACCACCTCTTGCCTGAACTTTCTGCGCCACCTTCCACTAGTCACACAAATGGTGTCTCTCCAATCAGACGCTAACCCAAAATAACAGCTCCAAAAATCAGGCAAGCTGCATTTCCTCGGACACTACTGGCCCAGCACCCCCAACAATTTTCCCCACAGCAGCCACACCGACGGCTACCGCCCATGGCGTCGACACAAAACGTCGATGGCAAGCCCCCGTATACCTGTTCTTACAACATAACCGACTTTTCTGCCTGTGTTGCTAAACGTCATGCCCAAGTGCTCTCTGCCACTAACTTACCACGCTGACCCTGGTCGAAAAAACTGTTGGCGCTACCCATGGACATCACCGGTAACTGATGAACTGATGGTTCAAGCATGGTACCCATGTTGAATTCTGTTATGTTGTGGCGTCTGATGAGTTGATTGATGGTTGGTTGATGATTCAAACATCAATGCGTATCATCACTACCTGGCCTTGGCAACATCAGGAGGCTGCAGCAATGCTAAAGGTTCTTGGTCGAATCCCTGGGTGCATATTTCGCATCACCAGAACTGCTTCAAGCCATGCATCCAAATTCAAGCATCTAAGTCACACCTTGTTTTGTTCATGAATTGCTTCCCTGCTTGTCACTCATCCATAGCCAACAAATGAGTGCATCACAATTTATTATCCGAAACAGATGTAACTGCGTATTCTTTACGTGCGTCTGGGCATATTATAGTTTTTGGTGCTTGCTGCTGTCATCTTCTCCGACATATGGACGTAACCCGTCGCTCGGGGAACAACACAGGCTAACATGGAGGCCTTCTGCCGAAAACTCCTGGCTCGCCTCAGCGGAATGCTCTCACACATTAACAAACCGTACACCAACGGGGGTGACGTTGACCCAAAAAACAGCAATCAGGAAAATGGATTTGGATCAGCAAAATGGATTCTGATAAAGCGGCGTTTGGATGTCATATGGCCAGGGAAAAGCGTCAAGCTGATGTGAGACCCAGACACAGCAGCACTTCAACGTCAAGCTCCCCGTACACACCGAAATCTGCAGCACCTCAAGATGTCTTTCTCAATTTTGTGGGCGATTCCAACTCCGCATGATCACTAGCGCTACTTTTGCAACCTTCTTGATAGACTGATAGACATTAGACGGATGCATCACTTCGAAATCGTCAATCGTCCAACTCGGGAGAAGCTAGCCTGCTTCTTGGTCAGGCCACGAACAGCATACCACACCTGTCCGTGCAGATGGCAAATCCATGGTAGCCCACATACTCCCTGCTGCGCAAATGATTCCCAGCACAATGGTCCACGATGCTTTTACCTGGAGCTGACAGCAACATCCCTTAAGCCATCCACGGACTCGGTCAGAATTTACAGTGGTCCATCCACCTCAGACAGTTGGCAACGAAACTTCTAAAGCCATTGCAACATATCTTTCCATCAACGCTCACAATTCCGAGGCCAGAACGGGCAGAGTCTCTGGGCTCTGTTCTTCAGCCGGCCACTTTCCCAGTAGAAAAAATGACAAGCTTGGAAGCCGTCCTCGAAGGCGGCTTCGAGGTCAGCAACTGTGATTTGGTTTGATATCTTTTCAGGCACTTCAAAGCCCTTGTTGCTCTTATTCCCCAGCAACAGGAACCAACCATTCTGATGGACTGGCATCGTTTCACATCTCATTGATCCCAAAAAAAGGACACGAAAATGCCTGATTGATGGGAGACCTGCACACGTCACACAATACATATATATATATATACATGTATCGTGTACATACATACATACATACATACATACATACATACATACATACATACATACATACATACATACATACATACATAGATACATTACATTACATTACATTACATTAGATTACATTACATTACATACATACATACATACATATATATATATACATACATATCTAAAATATATGTCTATATATATATATCATATATATCTATATATCATATATATATCATATATATATCATATATATCTATATATCATATATATATATATATCATATATATATATATATATCATATATATCTATATATCATATATATATATATATATATATCATATATATATATCATATATATATATATCATATATATATATGCATGTACATATACCTAGACATTATATGGCGACTTTTTCATCGATACCTGGGGTGTACCACAGACACCAAAAAGTTGCCACACTTCAACCACCTACCACTTCACTTCCACTACTCAAAAGAGGACGCGCCCTGACGTCCTGCGGCGTCTAAAACGACAAGCTTGGAAGCGGTCCTTCAGAACGACTTCGAGTTCAGCAACTGTCATTTGGTTTGATAAGCATTGCTCTCGTTCCAGGCAAGAGGAACCAACCGGTCTGATAGACTGGCATCGTTTTACTTCTCATTGATCCCAAAAAAAGGACACGAAATGACCCAAATGGCGCACGGCTTTTTATTGCAACTCCAGACAGGCATCGGCACCGTCTTAATGCATGGTTCATGCGTTTCCAATGTACGCTCTGGCTTCCTTGATTGCCACTGTACACAGATTTTCCTCGGAGCTTCAAACTGTATGCACCAAGCAATCAAGTAAAAGGATTGGCTGAAAGCCCACAATCAGGCTGCTTACTCACCATCAGACTGCGCCGCCTGTTCCGCCTCCATGCAGCGCAGCCCATGTGTCTGATAAGTTGTGGCAGCCTTCGCAAGCTGCATAGCGTCCTCAGAGAACTTCTGACCGTAGATCGCAAAAGCTCAACAGCGGCCAAAAATTTCAACTCACGGTTTGCTCCCTGTTTCCTGCTGCTTTGCATGTATCTGTTTTGCAGTCAAGCGGCGCTTGCGGGCAGATCCGCCGTCGCCTCTCAATACAAGAAGCTCTCGAGCAAGGGACACTACGTCTTTTGCCGCCGCCAGTCCTGCCCGCTGTTCCTCCTTCGCTGCTCGGAGGCGATCATCAGCTGCCAGCCTCTGTTGGTGACTGGTGTCATCCAACAAGTGTGCCTCGCCCAACGGGCTCAACTGCTGCACAACGCGTTCGATGGTGGCCACCTCCGAAGTCAAGAGAACGACCTCAAATAAGACAAAGGCAACCTGCGCGCAATGTATGTCCGCTTCTATTAGTTGACAACTGTATACATGTATACGCTAGTCCTGCCCAAAGTGTGGCATAGTCTAGGATTCTGCGTCACTGTCCATTGACCCTTCATCTTGGACGCAAAGATCCCAACTTAGCCGATTTTCTTGAACCATCAATGTTCTTTATTCTTCTGCAGTCATGTTCTTACCTACCTTCCTGTCTGCCGAGTTACATGAAGAGTCCATCCTTCGGCAAGACGAACGACCTTTTGAATGTGTCTGAACTCCTGTTGAAGAGCAGCGCGGCAGTTCGCTTTTGCAACGTCACAACTTGGAGCAGGCACAAGAAGCTTGAGCACAACCGTGGACATGGCCAACGAACCCGGGATTTCCAACGGGCGACCAGTTGCAACTGGTGCCTGTTTCCATTGATGGTCAAATACTGCTCAAAGCCAACAGAAAGTATGAATCTGTGTAATTACTGCACCATGGTGGATTATGACACGGCACCGAGAGCATTCACTAAACATCTCATGTGGAAGCATACGCAGCACCGAGTTTGTGACCACAAAATAGTCCAGGAAAGTGAAAATGGTCAACGCCACTTGGCGGTACACCTGGAGCTGGCTCCGTAATGATTGTATTGCGACGGCTATTCTCCCACGAATTACTCCTGAATAAATTCAACCATGCATGCAAGACTAGGCCCCGTTGGGATTCGCCGACATCTCAAACCTGTGCCAGCTCTGGACAATACTGCGGCTGCTGCCAATTCTAAGGCTGCCGCCAATGCGATTGGAATCTGTAGACCGCCTAATCGGAAATCAAGGGCATCTATATTGCACCATTATTATACGATAGCCTGGTGCGGATTTCACCCATTCAATTGAAAGTTGCTGGCTCGTCGTCAGCTACAACTGGCCGTGTTTTTTCTCTCACTCCACGGGCCGGTCTCATCGCGCCCCGCTCTCACCATTGCGCATCATCTGCTTGCAACTTTTGTGTTCCATCTTAGTTATCTCTCATTCCGGTTGGTTCCACATGGCGAAAGCTGTCTAACTGTACAAGCAACCGACCACCATCCTCAAAGCTTAAATATGCGGCAGTGGAAGCTCAAAAGATTGCGGTTACAATGTTCCGGCGTGGCCCGAATTAATTTGATGACAGCCCAAGCCCGACCATGTCAAAGTATGCATTTGGACAACCGTAATGCCTCAAACGCTGATAAGGACAGCAATGTGCATCTGTCAGCATACCTCCCTCCAACTGTGCAAGCAGCCAACTGCCACGTTCAATGGGAGCTCCAAAAGAATGGGCTTACTGGATGTCATCTAGCTCACTCTGTACATGCTTGCGGGATGAGATGACTCCCTCATTTAAACACTGGGATGCTCAAACATTCCATTGCTGCACAATGACTCAATCAATTCGTCCTCCTACCTCCAGGATCCTCCTGCACGGCGGAAGACTCGCCCTGAATCCAGTTTGCAACATCACATGTTCTTGATACAGCCACCAGAATGAAGGCTCTTCATTTCCATCACCATCTCGCTCTAAGCCAGGCAGCGCGGTAATCCAGTACAGAAGTACCTCAACACCGGTCTTCATCAAATCGGGATCGTTCACAAACTTGTCCCCATGCAGCATCAACGGAAGGCCGATGCCTTCTGGCGACAGCAGGATACACGATTGCATAGCACATCCTGCTCGAGAATGCTTCGTTTTCCCGATGCGACTGATGATTCCCTGCACCGCCACGCACTCGTAAGCTTCACCAAGGCAGTTGAAGTCCGTGATGATCCATGAAAGGGATGGGTGGATTGATAAGGATCCTTCGCCAACGACCTGCACATCGGAACTCTTGGTCGATTGGACCTTTGCAAGCCTTTTACCAGCGCAGCTCCCCAGCACAATGACTTCCATGCATGTTGCTCGGATCCTCGGGAATGCTTGCGAGTCTTGAAAGGCTGTCTCGATAGCTCTCTGCTTTTTGGAGACAAGGTCATTCCACAAGTTGACCTGTATGATGCCTCCACCATCTGCAAGCATGAAGCTCAAAACCTTCCTCACACTCAACTGGGGCGGCAGCAGCAGGCAAGGGTGGCTCTGTCTTCACTTCTTTGGCAGGTTCTTGGGCAGGTTCAGGATGTGTCAACTCCGATCGTGCACCTCGCCGCTGGAGCTCGTCTCTCAGATCGGCTTCCAGCAGCCTCAACCGATCTGCCGCCCAGGGAACGTACCCCGGCGAAGGGTTCCCTAGGGCAATCAGCGCAAAAACCCTGGGAAGGCAAGCGCAGATGCCACACCCACAGTCAGGGGTGTGGCCCCACATGCCCTTAAGCCAGAGTTACCATCAAAAACTGAACGTGAATTCATGTTTTTCCCCGAATACGTAAGGACATATATATATGTGTATATATATATGTATGTATGTGTATATATATATATATACTTATTTTAGTTATGTAGTCATTTACTTGTTTAATTTATACATATGAGATATAGCAGGGCCATGGACCTTGGGAAGAGCCATAAACCCACTGCCGAGGAACGCGTCGACCAGGAACTTCCAATGATATGTTCCATTGGAGGTGAGATCTGCACCACGCTGAAGCCAGCAGGACCCAGATAGGTCTCACACCTCATCTGCCAGGCTCGGTGTCTGAACATCGGGCCTGTGGGGTTGATTTACCCATCAAATGGCCATTTTTTGTAGGGAAAATGATCGTTACCACATCAACCATGTAGAGGTGTTTCCCCAACATGTTCAAATTCAAACCCAAATTGGGCCATGGTAATCTTAGCCCACTTGGCTTGGCCCCGCAAACCGGGGCACGAAATCTTGCAGGTATGAAATGGGAACGCGGAAGGATGAAACCAACATCACATGTTTGTGGAGGACTTACCTATTCAGAATATGTCCGAGTCGAAACTGTCCGTGACCAGCTTTGTTTTCATTGGAAGGTGAACTGGCATGACCGAGAATAAATCTTCCTTCTCCACTCAGGAGTGGATGTTTCCTGGGCTGCTGTTTTTCTAGATCACCGGCCCTCGCCAAAGGAATCCCTCATGCTGCCTGTCCCAGCCAGGCCACTCATTGGCGATATCTGGCCAGGGCCATTCAAAGAGATGCGCCATGATATGGTTCTGACCTCCACAAGAGATCAATCCATGATCTGAACAGGCACCAAGATTCCAGCAAATTCCACAAAGGCGTACCCCCAAAATTGATGGTTTATCATCATCCCCATTCATATAGCCATTGAGTTAGCCAATATAGCAATTGTCATGCCATTTTGGGGAGTCTTCCCTCCAAGTTTGGCACAAATCCAGTGTTGCCGCAGGCCCATAATGGCCATAGCCTGAGATGCTACAGTGCTGCGACCAGACTTCCTGTCCGTCTGTGCTTGGCGTGGCGGGGGCATCGATGCCATGGTGACATCCTAAGACAGAGCAATGGCGCGTTTAGGTGTCCGGCTCTGTCAGCAAAGGAACGGAAAGCTGTGTATTGGAGCTGTGGTATAGCTCATGGTATAGCTCATGTAGAAACAGCCATGGGGCAGGGGAAGATAGAAAAGACCGATGATACCGATGCATTCTTGACCCAAGGTGGTCATGGAAACCTTACCCAAATAGTACCTGGAAGTGTCTGGTTGAGCCCGAAACAAAAGTTTGATGAGGGCCTCACAATCTCTCCACTTCTGCATCCCGCCCTCACATCCATCTAGTACAACTGTCTATGAAAAACTGAAAGGTCCAGATATGCTACTATGTTGCAGAATGTTGAATCCACCCCCCAAACAATATATTAATATAACCTGAGGAGGGGGGAACGAAAGCCAGCATCCCATCTACCCCTATTTTCCCCCAATGATTTTTCACCCACAGACTTTTCCCCCATATACTTTTCACCCAGAGACTCTTCACCCAGAAACTCTTCACCAAGAAACTCTTCTTGCACATACTTTACACCGAGGCTCTTGACCCAGAAACTCTGCACCCAGAAACTCTTCGTGCACATACTTTTCACCCAGAGACTCTTCACCCAGAAACTCTTCTTGCACAGACTACTTTTCACCCATACTTTTCACGTATTTTTCACCCAGACACTCTTCACCCAGAAACTCTTCTTGCACATACTTTTTACCCATATACTTTTCACCCAGAAACGGGCTCTTCTTGTACCTTTTTACCCATATAATTTTCACCCAGAGGCTCTTCACCCAGAATCTCTTCTTGCACAGACTTTTCACCCATATACTTTTCACCAGAAACTCTTCTTCTCGCACATACTTTTCACCCACATACTTTTCACCAAGGGACTCTTCACCCAGAAACTCTTCTTGCACATACTTTTCACCCATATACTTTTCACCCAGAGATTCTTCACCCAGAAACTCTTCTTGCACAGGCTTTTCACCCAGACACTCTTCACCCAGAAACTCTTCCCCAGAAACTCTTCTTGCACGTGCTTTTTACCCATATACTTTTCACCCAGAGACTCTTCACCCAGAAACCCTTCTTGCACATACTTTTCACCCATATACTTTTCACCAAGAGACTCTTCACCCACAAACTCTTCTTGCACATACTTGTCACCCGGATATTTTTCACCCAGAGACTCTTCACCCAGAAACTCTTCTTGCACAGACTTTTCACCCAGAGACTCTTCACCCAGAAATTCTTGCACATACTTTTCACCCATATACTTTTCACCCAGGGACTCTTCACCCAGAAACTCTTCTTGCACATACTTTTCACCCATATACTTTTCACACAGAGACTCTTCACCCAGAAACTCTTCTCGCACATACTTTTCACCCAGACACTCTTCACCCAGAAATTCTTCTTGCACATACTTTTCACCCAGAGACTCTTCACCCAGAAACTCTTCTTGCACCTTTTCCTCCGTTTCCCTACGGTTTTTCAAGAGTTTCCTTCCTGCAATTTCCTCATTTTCCCAACGGTTTCGTCAATATTCTCCTTGGTTTTTCCAAGCTTGCCATTCATTTTTTCCTCATTTTTAATGTTTTTTTCAACATTTTCCTCCATTTTCCTCCATTTGCAACCCTTCGCCACTCCTTCCTCGGCATCACTCCTCATCCCCTTGCAAACCGTCTTGCTCCAAACCCCAACGGACGCTGCTCTCCGTTGAGCTGCAAACCGTTTTGCTCCGAACCCCAGCGGACGCTGCTCTCCGTTGAGCTTCGGATCCTTAGTTTTTTCAATATGCTTGCCTCTATGTTCCTAGCTTCTTCAAAGCTTTGCCTTGCCTCCATTTCATGCCTTTTTTTCACCTTTTCCTGCGTTCCTACGGTTTTTCCAGAGTTTCCTTCCTGCAGTTTCGTCATTTTCCCAACGGTTTCCTCGATTTCCTTGGTTTTTCCAAGCTTGCCTAATTGTTTCCTCCAGTTTAATTTTTTTGTTCACAATTTTCCTCCATGTTCCTCCATTTTCCCCCTGTTTTTAACGATTTTCCCTCATTTTCCTTTTGTTTTTTCCTACCTTTTTCCTTCCGTTTTCAAGGGACCTAGGGAGAATCGAACCCGACCGTCATCAAATTGCCTCATGGCACATGCCCCCTAAAAAATTCCAATTGGCCACCCTAATCGAGATTTGTGTGCACCTGCGCAACCTCCACCCCCCACACCCCCTACACTCACTTCGTTCGCGAAAACAACTTTGCCTAGCCTATCGGCTGGCTTTCGTAACAAATCTAGTAAAAGGTTGGTAGGATTTTTTCTTTTAAAAAACGCTAAAACTTTCCTTCACCCACTGCGATTTCTCCAATCACTTCCTTCACCCAGGCTCTGTAAACGAATATCCGAAAACCATGAGCTAAATCGGCTGGGGGTATCATTGGGGGTCATGCAGTTATGCGTAGCGTATACCAACTCTGGGAGCCTGGGGGGGTCGGGATTGAGATCCAGCTTTGGTCCAAGCATCGCCAAACTTGGCATCTACCCTCGGACCAAAACACAAAGGTGTCTCCCCCAAGCATTGTCATCCGCACCTCGCACGGCTGTGCACGTGCGACGAGGCACGGCTGTGGAAATATCTTTGAATCTGTCTCTTGCTGTGCATGTCAAAATATATAATATTATATATCATATATATCATATATATATATCATATATATATATATCATATAGATCATATGGTCATATAGATCATATAGATCATATAGATCATATAGATCATATAGATCATATAGATCATATAGGTCATATAGATCATATAGATCATATAGATCATATAGATCAAATATATATATATCATATATATCATATATATCATATAGATCATATAGATCATATAGATCATATATATATATATCATATAGATCATATGGATCATATAGATCATATAGATCATATATATCATATAGATCATATATATCTTATATATCATATATACATATATATATATCATATATATATATCATATATATCATATATATATATATATATCATATATATCATATATATATATATCTCATATATATATATCGTATATATCATATATATATGATATATATATACATATATGATATATATATATGATATATATATATATATATCATATATATATATCATATATATATGTCATATAAATATATATATATCATATATATCATGTATATCATATATATATATCATATATATCATATATATCATATATATCATATATATCATATATATCATATATATCATATATATCATATATATCATATAAATATATATCATATATATATCATATATATCATATATATCATATATATATATCATATATATATAATATATATATATATATCATATATATATTTCATTTATATCATATATATTTCATATATTTCATATATATATATATCATATATATATATATCATATATATATATCATATATATCATATATATCATATATATCATATATATCATATATATCATATATATCATATATATCATATATATCATATATATCATGTATATCATATATATCATATATATCATATATCATATATATCATATATATCATATATATCATATATATCATATATATCATATATATATCATATAAATCATATATATCATATATATATATCACATATATCATATATATCATATATATATATCATATATATATCATATATAAAAATATATATATCATATAAATATATATATATCATATATATCATATATATCATATATATCATATATATCATATATATCATATATATCATATATATCATATATATATCATATATATCATATTTATATATATATCATACAAACATACATATCATACATATATATATATATATATCATATATCATATATCATATATACACAATATATATATATATATCATATATATATATATCATATATATATATCATATATATATATTTTTTATATATATATATATCATATATATATATCATATATATATGTATATCATATATATATATATCATATATATCATATATAGCATATATATATAGCATATATATAGCATATATATAGCATATATATAGCATATATACCATATATATATATATCATATATATATATCATATATATATATCATATATATATCATATATATATATCATAAATATATCATATATATATATCATATATATATCATATATATATCATATATATATCATATATATATCATATATATCATATATATCATATATAACATACATATATATATATATATATGTGTGTGTCATATATATATATACCATATATATATATCATATATATCATATACATTATATATATTATAACATGCGGAATATATATATATAGATATCATTTGAACTATCTTAAGATACTTTCACACTGGCTGTGATCTGTTTTCCATGGTGAGCCCAACATCCAGTCCTGGTGATCCAAAAATCCTGGATCCACTTGACCGAGCATCCCTATTGAGCATCTGTTGTGACTGTTGTGGATGGTTTATGACAGTTGAAGATTAGGTGAATTAGTTGTTGTGAATGAATCGCCTATTTTATCCATGCATCATGATACTGTTCTGGATTTTCATGGAGGGTATAATAAGGTATTTAATGTTAGGGATGGGAACTATACATATCTATACCAGTTTTAGTGGTTTATAATATGTCTCTTAATAATCTGAAGCAGTTTGAATATGATGGTATTTAGTGATTGATACTGGCGAATTTCACCACCGAGCCGGACCTGACAGTTGAACTTCCCTGTGGTGCTCTGACCGAAGCGATTGATCCCGTAGCTTCCCTTCCCGCGAAATGCGAAGCTATCCTTGGGTCCGGTAGGCCAAGGAAAGCCAAAGCTATATCAAACATGTTCCCTGAAGATTCCCTATATTTGGATGGCCCCAGATCCAAAATAGGAAAAACACATGAACACAACTTTCTACTGCATGAACGCAGTGGAAAAATCAAGAGATTGCACCTGAATCCGCCAAATCTAAGTCGCTGCCGGTCTGTGATCTGTCTCATCTTCAATGAGCTCACAGGCTGACGGCTGAAATCCATTGAGACAGCGTCGCACCGGCGTGAAGGGAACGGGCCTGGGGCGAAGTGTGCCATGGGCCTCCACCAAATATAAGCCTGTGCACCAACCATACATACTAGTGGGTTTTTCTAACCAACCAAAATGGGTATATATATATGATATGATATGATATGATATGATATTTTAAATCATATTATATATTATATATTATATATTATATATTATATTTTTTATATTTTTTATATTTTATATTATATATGTTATATTTTATATTTTATATTATATATTATACTATATATTATGTTTGTTATATAAATAATAAAATCTAATATAATCTAATATAATCTAATATAATATTATATTATATTATATAATACTATACTATGCTATAGTATACTATACTAATACTATACTCTACTGTACTCTACTCTACTCTACTCTACTCTACTCTACTCTACTCTACTCTACTCTACTATATATATATAGTCCTTCGTTCTACATCCTTAAGCCAAAAATCAATGCATATCGTCCCCCATCAAGAAACTCTCCAACAGATCCCCCGGGCCTTTCCATCAAACGAAATTGAACCAGAAGTGCAACAGCGCCTGGGGGGCATCACAACAGGCCACACTTCACCAATGCACGACGCCACCGACTCCGACTCCCACCGACGCCTAAAACGCATCCGAAGAGGATGGCCATCTGTGGCGGGAGCCTCCGCCACGCAGATTTCTTCAAGGTCCAGCTGCGAAAGCGGAGCGCAATGGAACTGTCACGATACCTGGGAGCCCGGCTAGCGGCTAGGTATATGCTGACAATCTGCCAGGATATGCCAGGATCCTCAGGTCCTGGGGTATCCTCACTGCCACCCAGATACAAAGAATTCGAAGAGGCGACTCCCAAATCCTGACGTATCCAAGGTGCCTGAGCTGGGCCGTAGGAATTGGAACATGCTGTCTGCGTGTCAATCGGATGTGGTCCAGTGCGCATTCATCCCGAACATTTTGGAGGAAAGGCTGGCCCCAAATCTGCTACCACCAAGTTGCCGCAACGATTTGCATCGCAAACTGCAACAAAGACAGTGGGACCATGGTTACCACTGCAGCATCCGCCAGCTCTTTCTCATTCGCCGAGATAAAAGTGCTGCTGTTCCGCCGTGCCAGGTATTCGCAAAGGAACGGCGAGGCAAAACTCGCAACTCCTGCAGAAATTCCACTGGGTGCCGCGACACTTGAGAAGGGAATGGACTTCTTTACGTGTGTACATCTATCTAGGGTACCTCTGAGTGCAAAGCGCCCTGTCTTGTCATGTGCTTTGGGATTCTGTTTTACATCAAACTAGACATAGGCTATAGATGGCTATAGTGACAATAGTGTCCGTTATGTGTCCGTAATTATATATCAGGACACCAACTCCTACTGTAATCAACGTACAAAGGTTCATACCGATTCCTTCAGCTCCAAGGATTACACAGGGTGAAGCTCATGCCCTGTCCATCCTGTCCTTGCATGGAAATGAAGATGCTGCCTCAGGTGGAACTGCAACTGGCCCTGGTCTTGTCCTTTGCCCCAACATTCCCCAAGTACTTGGTGATTTATGGGTGCACTTAGGCATTCTTGGTCCTCTTGGTGCTATCAATGAAGGCTAAGACGTTCAACATGATACTGCCTCATCTTGCAGTTCTGGGCGGCAAAAGCATCTAGAATCTGCTAAACACCTGCCTGAAGAATAATGAGTCATTGTGGGGGCCAAGTCATCCCATGTGTATCCATTTGTGGGGTTGGAAATAGGATCTATTTGGGTTTGTCTCTTAGATGTTCCCTCTTAAATGCCCAATTGAGGGATATGCGCCATATTCAGACACGCCCACCAAGCAGCACTACACACATCCCCAGCCGCCCAGTTGCCATAGCTCAACAGTCTCCATCGGGAATTCAGCACGCGAACCTTCACAGCCCAAGCCGAAGAGCATCGAACTCCTTCGAAGATCAGCGAGAGGCAGCCTCAGTTACCCTCCAATTAACAGAGATTTGGAAGACCCTCCATTTGTAGATCATTCTCCTTGGGAAACCATGGGTTTTCCACATCTATGTCAATTTCCTGGATGGTAAGCAGTTTGGATGAAGGTTTCAAGAGTGACAGGAACCCCCTGAACCCCCATACTTATTCGGGAAAACCAAGGTTTCGTGCTAAAGTTTCCCTCAAACACTCGAACGAGTACAATGATGGGTCCTGCAAAACCACTTTCGACAACTCGAGGAGCACCGCTTGAGGATATGTGTAACATGGTGTAACCCCTTTTCAGCCTGGTGGGGGGGTCATCATTCTCTGGATCAAAGCGTGCACCCACAGAAAAGGAACAAAATCTGGCCCAAATCTGTGAAAAAAATGTGGGATGCCATGTTTGATCCGTCAATAATTGACTGTAAACCCTGCAGCTAGAGAAAATTGCTACCAGATCCCACTGATGTCGGGCCACAAATGATCACTGCCACGTTGGATCGTCCCAGAAAGGTGAAGGTAGAGACCTCACTGCTGCACCCTTCGGTGAACATCGCAAACATGTTGCCGAAATCGACAAGCATGATCTATCTAAATGTATATCATTGACCTCCGATTTTAACTCTTCATACATGTTCTGTTCCAGAGATTTCGGATTTTACAGAAATTACACCAAGCAACTCTTAGATTCACCATGTTTCACCACATTTCTTGGCATTTCACCGGTCCCCGCCTCTTCTTGCACGATGGCGCGCAGCATGGTGGCCGGGGGCAGCAGCAGCGTGACACCGATCAACAATGCGAAGCCGTGGATGATAGCACTGCCCAAGGCTTTGGCCCACAGGATGGTCACACCTTCCGGCCCCAAAACCCGGTGAAAATGATAAAAAAGGAAACTGGCTCTGTGTATGCATGCATGCATGCATGCATGCATGTATGTATGTGTATGGATGGATGGATGGATGGATGGATGTATGGATGGATGGATGTATGTATGTCTGTATGTGTGTATGTATGTATGTATGTATGTATGTATGTATGTATGTGTGTATGTATGTATGTATGTATGTATGTATGTATGTATGTATGTATGTGGGTATGTATGTATGTATGTATGTATGTATGTATGTATGTATGTATGTGTGTGTATGTATGTATGTATGTATGTATGTATGTGGGTATGTATGTATGTATGTATGTATGTATGTATGTGGGTATGTATGTATGTATGTATGTATGTATGCATGTATGTATGTATGTATGTGGGTACGTATGTATGTATGTATGTATGTATGTATGTGGGTGGGTATGTATGTATGTATGTATGTATGTATGTATGTTTGTATGTATGTATGTATGTATGTATGTGGGTATGTGGGTATGTATGTATGTCTGTCTGTCTGTCTGTCTGTATGTATGTATGTATGTATGTATGTGTGTATGTATGTATGTATGTATGTACGTATGTATGTATGTATGCATGCATGCATGTATGTATGTATGTATGTATGTGTGTATGTGTGTATAGTGTATATTGTATGTTGTATATTATCTATATTATATTTATATTATATATATATATCATATATTATACATTATTCATTGTAAATACACATTTATATATATATATATACACATATATATTGTATATCTCTTGTATATTGTATATTGTATATTGTATAGTGTATGTTGCATTTTGTATTTTGTACATTGTATATTATATTCTTTATTTTGTATTATTTATATATATATATATATATTATTTATATTGACAAAAACCGATAAATATATATATATATTTCCCCAACAGCGTAAGCTAATGGGGCCTTCAGCCCAGAATAGCTCCGGTGTGCGCCGGTGCAGGCACCGGGTCAGGTTCAACGATGTTCCGGAGAAGGTTCCGGAGAAGGTTCCAGGAAGCCTTGGTGCAAAGCCAAGTCAGGTCCAACAGGGTTCCGGAGAAGGTTCCGGAGAAGGTCGGGGAGGCTTTGGTGCAGAGCCAGGTCAGGTTCAACAGGGTACAGGAGAAGGTTTCGGAGAAGGTCTGGGAGGCTTTGGTGCAGATCTAGGTCCGGTTGAACAGGGTTCCGGAGAAGGTTCCGGAGAAGGTCTGGGAGGCTTTCCAAGTCTTTCTGGGCTTCCAAAGACTGGAGGTGCCATGCCAGCTTGCGGCAAAGTGCCGGCTTGCGGTGCGTTGCCACCAGAGCCATTGCCAGCCATCCCAGAGGGAGCTTGTTGTGGTACTGCCGGATGTACTTGTTGAAGTCCACATCCACCACATGGTGCTTGATGAGGTAGAGGTCCACATCCGCCAAAAGGTGCTTGATGAGGTAGAGGTCCACATCCACCAAAAAGTGCTTGATGAGGTAGAGGTCCCACATCCACCAAGAGGTGCTTGATGAGGTAGAAGACCACATCCACCAGGAGGTACTTGATGAGGTAGTACAGGTCGTAGTGGTGTCACTCCGTGGGCTCCAGTGCCGTACGATCCATAGGAAGGTCCATACCCATTCGGTCAAAGGCCATCAAGGGCTTGTTGGGGTAGTCCAGCAGGTAGGGCTCCTCCATGGGGTTGAGGTACTGTGCCATAAAGTCCATGGTGCACTGAGCTCCACGTAGAGGCCGGTGGTCCAAACCACGCATGTTGCATTGGGCTCATATCACGTTGGAGCCGCTGGGGTCCTCATAGCCAGGTGGAGCTGTAGCGCCATTCATGTCGGCTGGGCTAGTCATCGCTTCAACACCTTCGGCTTCATGTCCAGTTGCAGGCGCGGTGGAGGAACCGGCAGCGTCGTTCGTACCGAAGTAGTTGCTAGTTGCCCCACCATCTGTCTGATGGCCATCACCTTGTGGATCCCAAGCTCCATCCGCGGCGTCCGCCTCGGCGTAGTTGCCGTCGTCAGCAGCTGCATCAGCTTGTTGACCTTGTCCCCGACCAGCTGCTCCATGTCCACGAGGTCGGTATCGTCGCGGAGCTCCTCCCGGCATGGCGCCGGGTCAAAGGCTGCCGGCCGTAGCCCCAAGTTTTGCAGTTGATGAATTAACGTGGATGTATAGTATATGATAGGGACAAAACCAATACCATACCCTCAAGTTTTGCAGTTGATGATACCATTTGAGAGTTATGGCAAACTTTGACAAACCATACTCTAATTTAACACCAATCACAAGCTGCTTCCGAGTCATACCCAGTAGGAGTCTTTTGTTTCAATGAATCGTTTTGAGGGATTTGTATCAGGAGATTATCGTTTTGATCTCTCGGGGAAGGTCCTCTAGATTTCTCCTGAGCTTGGATAAACCATACCATACCCCATGCGATTTAAATCACCCACCATCGATTCACAATTTATTCTGCTGCATGGCCGCTTGAACATGTGCTCAGAATCAAGGGACACGATCCCATGAAAATTAAAAACTCTCGCGCGAAATCTACATGTGACATGGAAGTGGAGACTCGCAGGGCCCCCGAAGAGGATGGAAGCATAGAGCTGCAACATGTTGGGTGTGATGCGTGTGTTCTCTATTGTTCTCTGCGTATTCAGGTTAGCCAAGATTTACCGTATTCAAGTTTTGCTCCTCCTGGATGCCAGCAATTCTCTAGTCTGGATGTTTTCCCTTATTCTGTCTGGTTTCTTTTGGGTTTATCTATCTGTCCATCTATCTATCTATCTATCTTATCTTATCTTATCTATATATCTATCTATATATATCTCTCTCTCTCTGTCTATCTATCTATCTATCTATCTTTCTATCTATCTATCTATCTGTCTCTCTATCTACCTATCTATCTATCTATCTATCTGTCTGTCTGTCTGTCTGTCTATCTATCTATCTATCTCTCTCTCTCTCTCTGTCTCTCTCTCTGTCTCTCTCTCTCTCTCTCTCTCTGTCTGTCTGCCTGTCTGTCCGTCTATCTATCTGCAAGCTTGAAAATGTTCACTTAATGTACGTTGGAAAGTGTTCGATCTAAATGCCCCCCGGGTCTCTCTTCCCCTGTTGCCCGCTGTTTATCCCAAGCCCGTTCCATCCCGTTCCCTTGGCTGTAGTTTCGCTAGAAAGTGGGCAAGGACAGTGGGAAGGTTTGTCGCGTCACTGACTCCCGCTGTATCCCGCAGTCCTCTCATCAGTACCACAAGCCTCAGAAACGGTGATGGATGAATCATGAGAATGCAATGGAAATTTATCGGAACGTATTGGAGCATGAATGGGACCTAAATCTGAGTAGACCTAAACAATCCTAAACACATATAATGCCACAAAATACACCAGGCTTCGATAAAATGCTTCAGCAACTTAACTTACCGTCAAAATATTTTTTCAAGATCAGAATCAAGGTATTGGAGCCACCATGTTATGATAGTATATTGAATGCAATCTGGGCAAAGTTTAATGATTCACTCATGTGAAATGGGCAAATTTCAGGCGAATATTAAGATCATTCCCCCTACTTAACATGAATCCAGTGCGGCCGCATCTTCGCGGATGCTCCTGAGGCTTCAACCCATCTTCAACCACATTCTTCACGGACAATCCTGGGCCGCCAGGGTCGTGGGCGAAGTCCGTTGCATCCGTATCTATACCTATACCTATATATCCAATTCTACTATTAACGATGTCTTCATTTTATCTATGGTTTACCAAGATTTATATCCAGGTATGGTTAGAATATATTAGCAACCACTATATATTAACCATTACAGTACTAACCATAGATAAATCACCTGGTTTGTAACTTTTCGGAAATCCCGGGATTCCAGTGATAGGCTCGACATTTATGGCTTTAGCCTCCAAAATGAGAATTTCAGAGACATGACCTACATGGAGGTGTCCGTTTTGTCATGGGGGTACCCTCTGGTAAACATACAAATGGCCATAGAAATAGTGGATTGACCCATTAAAAAAAGTGATTTCCCGAAGTTATGACAATGTCATGGGGTTCCCCCAATTCATCCATGGATCACATTTTAGTGAAGCCGATGATGAAAGGGAATCCATAGGAAAGCACCACACAGAAACGGTCCTAAGAGGACGCTTAGGATATTTTAGGATTTGGTTAAAAAAAGGCCCAAATAGATAAACATGGTTACTTCCTTTGGCCAACAATACTTTGGAAAGCGTGATGCCGATTGGTAAATTGGCTAAGTTCACCCCAAGAGTGGCTATCATTTACCTATAGCCTATAGTGAATATAGTAGGTTGGTGCACCCCTGAATTGTAGCACTGGGTCACAAGCAGGGATAAAAGAAGTTGTACAGCCTATACACCCTCATCCCACTACACCCTGAACAAATAAAACTATGTCAGATGAGTACCACCCAGATCCACCCAGCACACATCTCAAACATGTCATCAAGGGAAAATTTACAGGAAACCCTACATTTGACGGGGAAAAACAATGATTCCCTACAGGTTTTCCCTTTAATCAATCCATTAAACCATGGGAGAAAAAAAACAGATTTCAGACCTCCTTCTGTACCCATTTCACCATTGTTGAATTAAACCAATTTTCCTCCACCAGCATGAAACATGTCTATCTTGATGGGGTTGCTATATGCAAATATATATGTAAGCAGCATGGCACATAAATTCAGACAATGCAGGCCGCAGCGCTGACTCGCGCTTCAGTGTGCCAAGGAAAAATATTTAAATCATATTTAACCCACAATATCATTGCGATTGATTTTGTCGAATCACTGATCTCCTGCGAAATGCGCATGAAACTCCACCACAGCCACTATCGATCACACTGCGCTGCAATGCCGTCCCACGGGATCCACCGGTTCCACCGCTGAACTCACACTGCAAAACATGGCAATGGAAATTCCTCTGTACCACCAAATATATTCACCTCCTATATCACCTCCTTGTCCCTCTTGCTGAAAACAGAGAACAATGGAAGACCGTTACCCGCAAAAAATAGATCACCAGACATGGAAATATTGCTGCTGAGGTGTAGTACCATCTGTACTGCATAATATCGCTGTCAAAAAATCCCACAGTATAAATCAATGATTTTGAACACCGCCCAAATGTTTAATAATGTTGGTTTGATCTACACGCCAATGATATTTCCGAGAGGCTGAAAACCTATATGTATATATACAGTTACAGAATCAATCCCCTCCGATACCCTCCGGTAATCAAACATGGCTAGCTGGAAAATCACGCATTTATACGCATTTACTTTGATGATCTTCCCATTCATGTCTCCAGTTACTGTATGGTGTTTTTTGTACCATTGTTTCCATATTATCTGGTGGGTGGTATACCTACCCCTCTGAACAATATGAGCTCGTCAGTTGGGATGATGACGTTCCCAACTGAATGGAAAACTTGAGAGGGGGAACACGAAAGGTAGGTAAGCAAGAAAGGAACCGAAGAAAAAATGAAGGGGAGAGGGCAGGGAAAAAAACATAAAGTGGAGTCTGGTAAAAGCGACGCGGCCAGTTTCTTTCCAAAAATATGAAGGGGAATCTGGTAAAAGCGACTGAAAGGCTTCGGCGATGTGGTTGGGGTTGGTGGCGGTTGTGGTGTTGGTGGTGTTGGTGGTGCTGGTGGTGTTGGTGTTGTTGGTGTTGTTGGTATTGGTGTTGTTGGTGTTGTTGGTGGTGGTAGTGTTTCTGGTGTTGTTAGTGTTGTTTGTTGTTGTTGGTGTGGTTGGGTTTGTTGGTGGTGTTGGTGTTGTTGGTCGTGTTGTTGGTGTTGGTATTGTTTGTGTTCGTGTTGTTGTTGTTGTTGTTGCTGCTGCTGCTGCTGATGGTGGTGTTGTTGTTGTTGTTGTGTTGTTGTTGTTGTTGTGTGTTGTTGTGTGTTGTTGTGTGTTGTGGTGTGTTGTGGTGTGTTGTTGTGTGTTGTTGTGTGTTGTTGTGTGTTGTTGTGTGTTGTTGTGTGTTGTTGTGTGTTTTTTGTGTTGTTGTTGTGTTGTTGTGTGTTGTTGTGTGTTGTTGTGTGTTGTTGTGTGTTGTTGTGTGTTGTTGTGTGTTGTTGTGTGTTGTTGTGTGTTGTTGTGTGTTGTTGTGTGTTGTTGTGTGTTGTTGTGTGTTGTTGTGTTGTTGTTGCGTGTGTTGTTGTGTGTTGTTGTGTGTTGTTGTGTGTTGTTGTGTGTTGTTGTGTGTTGTTGTGTGTTGTGGTGTGTTGTTGTGTGTTGTTGTGTGTGTGTTGTTGTGTGTTGTTGTGTGTTGTTGTGTGTTGTTGTGTGTTGTTGTGTGTTGTTGTGTGTTGTTGTGTTTTGTTGTGTGTTGTTGTGTGTTTTTGTGTGTTGTTGTGTGTTGTTGTGTGTTGTTGTGTGTTGTTGTGTGTTGTTGTGTGTTGTTGTGTGTTGTTGTTGTGTGTTGTTGTGTGTTGTTGTGTGTTGTTGTGTGTTGTTGTGTGTTGTTGTGTGTTGTTGTGTGTTGTTGTGTGTTGTTGTGTGTTGTTGTGTGTTGTTGTGTTGTTGTTGTGTTGTTGTGGTGTTGTTGTGTGTTGTTGTGTGTTGTTGTGTGTTGTTGTGTGTTGTTGTGTGTTGTTGTGTGTTGTTGTGTGTTGTTGTGTGTTGTTGTGTGTTGTGTGTTGTGTGTGTGTTGTGTGTGTTGTGTGTGTTGTGTGTGTTGTGTGTGTTTTGTGTGTTTTGTGTGTTGTGTGATGTGCGTTGTGCGTTGTGCGTTGTACGTTGTACGTTGTGCTTTGTGCGTTGTGCGTTGTGCGTTGTGTGTTGGTGTTGTTGTTGTTGTTGTTGTTGTTGTCGTCGTTGTTGTTGTTGCTGTTGCTGTTGCTGTTGTTCTTGTCGGTGTTGGTGTTACCCCTGCAGCGTTTTTGCTCGGTTCCGTAGTGGCCGAAAATCGTCAAATCGGTGGTGTTTTCGCGTGTTTTTGCATCGCTCGGAGCAAAAAACACCGTAAATACCAATGTTTTTGGCGGGTCGGAAGCCCAAAACCACGGTATTTACGATGTTTTTTGCCTCTGGTAGTAAAAAGCACGGTATTTACAGTGTTTTTTGGCCAGCACCTAGCAAAAACACTGGTATTTACGGAGGTTTCACCATGTAGCAAAATGTGGTTTCTTGATCCGAAAAGAACAAAAATACTGTAAATTACAGTATTTTGAGTCTGCTCTTAGGGTGCGTGGGAGGTGTGGAGGGGGGGGGGGGTACTAAAATGACTAGCAATCTCCTGAAGAATCAGGTAACGGGGCTGGCCGCCCTCCCCTTTACTTCGTAAAGTAAAACTCAAGGTAGCCCCTCTGGAGCTACCTTTCGTGATAACATGAAAAATGTTCCAAACCACCAACCAGTGTATATATATATATATATGCCATATACCATTGAACCCCTTTGGAGATGATCATATACCATTAAATCCCCTTTGGAGAGAGAGAGAGAGAGAGAGATAATGAGATACATATGCATATATAACCCGAGAAAATTGCTGGCGTACAAACACCCACAGCTCTCCGGACCCCTTGGGCGCAGCGCCGTGATGGTGGCACGGCACCTGCAGCCGAAAACCGTCGATGATGTCACATAATTTGTCGAAGGGAATTTAGAAGTCAAACTTCTGACAATATGGACACATGAAACGCGGAGGTGATTAGAGGTGGGAAGAGTCAAAGAAGAGAAGAGAAGAAGAATGAAGAACCAGATGCCGGAAGAGGTAAGAAAATGTAAGAAAGTCGCGAAACAGGTTTTTACCAATGATTATCTGAGGCTCCGGAGGGTCGAAAAGTAGGCTCATGTAATCTCATGCAGGCTCGCTAAAGCGGCGGGTGCGGATAGGTGCGGAGTCAGCTGGCCAGATGAGAGATGAAACATAGCACGCCGTTGTGGCGCGAAGCACATCTCCAAGTCAAAATGCACAAAACACACCAGGTTCGGACCATCTCGGACCACTTTTGGCCGTTGCGATGTCGAAGCAGTGCACGACAGTGCACGCCGTTGTGCCGCGAAGCAAATTTCGAAGTCAAAATGCACCAAACACCAGGTTCGGACCTTTCGGACCACTTTTGGAAGTTGAGACGTCAAAAAGCACGCATAAGCACGTCGCGAAGTCAAAATGCACAAAACTGAAGGGTACGTAGCACTTTTTGACGTTCAGATATCTTTTCGCGTGGCAGCCGCAGTACAAGAGACCTGTTCATCAGAGCTGTTCCTGAGAGGGGCTGAGGATGGCTGAGGTTTACTGAGATGATTTTGCGTGACAGATGCAGCAGCACTAAGTATGACAGGCGCAGTAGTTTAGACAGGTGGAGTCGAAAAACGAAAAACGCATTGGCACAAGGCTGTCAGGTCTGCACTCAACTTTCCATTTTGGAAGGAAGACGCGCAGAATTGCTTCGTTTTTGACGTTGTCAAGTGCACAAATTCAGGAAGTCTCGCTGAATTGCCGCGATTTTGATGCTGTCAAGTACAAAAACTCAGGAAGTCTCGCAGAATAGCTTCGTTTTCAAGCTTGCTGATTGACAGATAGATAGACAGAGATAGAGAGAGAGGGAGAGAGAGAGAGAGAGATGGATAGATAGCTAGCTAGATAGATAGAAAGATAGATAGATAGATAAACAGACAGACAGACAGACAATGACAGACAATGACAGGCAGACAGATAGCTAGATAGCTAGATAGGTAGATAGGTAGATAAATTTGACTAGATTGGATTGGACTAGATTAGATTAGATTTTGATTGGTTGATAGGTAGATATATAGATAGATTGCTAGACCAATAGATTGTTAGATAGATAGATAGATAGATAGATAGATAGATAGAGCTAGATAGAGCTAGATAGAGCTAGATAGAGCTAGATAGAGCTAGATAGAGCTAGATAGCTAGATATAGCTAGATATAGCTAGATATAGCTAGATATAGCTAGATATAGCTAGATATAGCTAGATATAGCTAGATATAGCTAGATATAGCTAGATATAGCTAGATATAGCTAGATATAGCTAGATATAGCTAGATATAGCTAGATATAGCTAGATCTAGCTAGATCTAGCTAGATCTAGCTAGATCTAGCTAGATCTAGCTAGATCGATAGATCGATAGATCGATAGGTCGATAGATAGATAGATAGATAGATTTGGGAGCTCTCAACCCTAAGAAACAGTAATGTCCCAAACGTTGAGACACAAAACAATCTCAAGTCAGCTGCTGAAGACAGCAACTACAAAAACAATGTTCAATCATCCCGATGTCTACAAGTAAAACACGTCACAGAAAATGATCTGTAAATATTGGATTGGCTTAAAGATTTTAAGAGAATACCCACAGGAAACCAATGTTCTTCCCACACTTTTAAATGATAGGGTTTTCCTGCAGTGTTCCCGTCAATATCCAATTCAGGGATAAGGTGTTACTCAAAATTCGCAACCTCAAATATCCTCAAATCCCCTGGTTTGGTTCATCAATTTATCACTTTATATCGAGCTTCATACATTCCAATGATCTATTCTCGCAATATATCTCTTCAGTAATCATTATATATAATAGCCCCGTTGTGCCCATAAAACGGTTGATGTACCCTGATTCTTGTTGGTTATTAATATAGTTATATATATATCAACATATATATATATCAACATCACAATAAACCACCATGTTTTAGGAATGATTCCACAAACACCAGACAACATTTGGCTGGTTCAACCTAGCAAAGATGTACACCTAGTGTAACCATTGGGTGTCTGGAAATCGGGCACCCCAGAATCCCCATGTTTCTCATCATCTGCATTTCATGTTCCCCATGACCAGCAAAAACATGCTCCATGTTAAGACATAATGAATATAGAGAGCTGACAAGAAGTTGGTGGCAACATGTGGCAACTGACTCCTTTGGAAGCACTCTTGGGCATGGGGAGGGAAGCTTTTAAACCCTAAACCCTAAAACCCTAAACGCTAAACCCTCAGTCACGCTAATTCCGCTCGGTGGGCAGAAGGGGCTCCGCTACCACTGTTTCAGTGGTCAACCCTAGGGGCAAGCAGTGCGCCCCTTTTGCGCGCTCGAGCCGAGCTCAAGGCCTCCCGGGACCGAAGGTGAGACTCAACACTGTAATGTTACATCGACAGATATATATGTATATAGAAATATAGATATATATGTATATAGAAATATATATATATATTTCTATATATATATATAGATATATGTATATATATATATACATGAGCTCGGTCCTGTAAGGACCAGGCCAAGCACCCTGATGTTCGAAAGCAACACATTGTTTGGCACAAAAATGGGGAACTAAGAGCAAATGTGTTGGGAAACCTTTCACCAAGACATGCTTGCCTGTGAACTTACCCCCTAAACTTCTACTAAGCACTCACTTCCAGCTTTTGCCTCTCTTTGACAAGCCAGTATCCGATCTGCGGGAGCTTGGGGTTTGGCCGGCCGATACAAAGTTTTTCATCCATCTTTGCTCAGGACTTAGGCGTAATGGTGATCTCATACATCCTGTTGAGAAGTCATGTGCAGAGATTGGTGTGAACGTCGTTGGGCTGGCAGTTGATCCCTTGGCACAATTTGGGTTTCCGGATGTCCCGAAATGTCCCGTAGCCCCCCCCATAGTATGGTCCCCTCCTCCCTGACCTAGAATCTTTCATTTCCCTCATATTAAGGGTATTGGAGGATGCCAAGCTGCCGGGATGACCTCTTGGAGAATGAAGACTTCTTCGACTGACTGGGAGTGGGGAATTCTTCTTCCTCAGCACATTGACGTTTGGCTGCAGCTTTGAAGATCCCAACTGAAAGATCTAAACGCACGATTCTTGCGAAACTCATCCATCCACCCACATAGTCAAATTGTTCCCCGCATCTTTGTGTGGGGTTCTTGTTTTTGATTCTGTATCCCGCCTCCTCCCCGCCGCCGCCTCCTCCTTTCTTCATTCACACACGACTTTGTCACACACCATCTTTCACACACAACTTTGTCACACACCATCTTTCACACACAACTTTGTTACACATCATCTTTCACACACAACTTTGTCACACATCATCTTTCACACACCTATCTTTCACACACAACCTTTGTCACACACAACTTCATCACACATCATCTGTCACACACCCATCTTTCACACACACCTTTGTCACACACACAACTTCATCACACATCATCTTTTTCACACAACATCTTTCACACACAACTGGGCTGGGTCTGGTGGCGCGCTTGGACCGGATTGGTCGCAGGTGACGCCGCGGCACTTTGCGTGGCAGGTGTGGCGCTTGGCGACATCCACCTTCGTTTTGCATGGCAGGCGTGGCGCTTGGCGACATCCACCTTCGTTTTGCCTGGCAAGCGTGGCGCTTGGAGACATGCACCTTCGTTTTGCGTGGCAGGCGTGGCGCTGCTGACACTGGGCTGGGTCTGGTGGCGCGCTTGGACCAGATTGGTCGCCGGTGACGCCGCGGAACTTTGCGCGGCAGGCGTGGCACTTGGAGACATCCACGTTCGTTTTGCGTGGCTGGTGTGTCACTTACCATCTTTCACACAATATTTTTGTCACACACCATCTTTCGCACACAACTGTGTCACACACCATCTTTCACATGGTATCTTTCTCACACTTTGGACGTTTTGGCCCCAGCAGAAATAGTGTGTTCTAGCATAGTCAGTCCCGTTGTTCAAGTAGCAGTTGCATAGCGCAATTCATGGCGTGCTGATCAGATCATCTTCTTTCCGGCATGTTTAACCACCTGCTTCTTCGGCATGTTGATTCCCTCGGCCGGTGTAATTTGGTCCTACGATCACTTAAGCCGAAACTTTGAACATCACTTGGGACGAAAATGACCCCCTCACATTTTCGACAAAACCTTCTGATTACCTGTAAATTACCAGGAATTTATGCTATCACGCAATGAAAAAAAAGGTCCTGAGAGCCACCTGTCTATGTTGTTGCACAGAATGTCACAAGAGCCACGACACCTTTAGGGTTTATATCTTGCAGGACTTGATGTAAGAAAAGCTACGAGACCTTGAGGGTTTATATCTTGTTACACTTGATGTCAGCACAGTGGACGTGCAAGCACACAAGCGCCACTTTTATACGGACATTTACAGGTAAAATACCGATGCCACTACAGAGCCGCACAAACGACATCAAAAACAACACGCGCAAAAGCGCCGCTTTGTACGGAAATTTACAAGTAAAAACCCGACGCCAAGAAAAAAGCGGCACAAGCGACGTCAAAAAAGCAACACGTCAAAACGCAATTTTATACGGTAATTTACAGGAAAAACACCGATAGCAATAAAAAAGCATCACAAACGACCCAAAAAAGCAGCATAAGCGACGCACAAAAAAGCGGCACAAGCGACTGCCTTACCCCTCAATTTAACCACCTGCTTCTTCGGCATGTAGATTCTTTCGGCCTGTGTAATTTTGTCGTGTTTCGGCATGTTTTATTTTCTGGTATGTTTAGCAACCTTTTGGCATGTTTTGGTTGGTATGTTGTCGCTTTGACCCGAACTAGCACTTGCATAAACGGCGTCAAGCTATGGCATGTTTATTCTTTCGGCCTGTTCAATTATGTCCTGTTTCGGCATGTTTTAAGATCCGGCGTGTTTAACCACCTTCTTCTTCGGCGTGTTTATTCTTTCGATCAGAGCATGTATTTCTGCTGTGGTCGCTTTGGCCCAAACTAGCACTTGCATAAGCGGCGTCGAGCTTTTGCATAAACGGCGTCAAGCTTTGGCATGTTTATTCTTTCGGCCTGTTTAATTATTTCCTGTTTCTGCATGTTTGATTTTCCGACATGTTCAATTAGGTTCTGTTTCGGCATGTTTGATTTTCCGGCATGTTGAACCACCTGCTTCTTCGGCATGTTGATTCTCTCGGCCTGTTTAATTTTGTCGTGCTTCGGCATGTCTTATTTTCTGGCATGTTTAGCGACCGTCAGGTTCAACAGGGTTCCGGAGAAGGTTCCGGAGAAGCTTCCAGGAAGCCTTGGTGCAAAGCCAAGTTAGGTTCAACGGGTTCCGGAGAAGGTTCCAGCGCGATTTGCACAAAATAAAACATTGCGGCTGTTGGGGATACCACCGAAGCTTGTTTTATATTATATATTATATTTATTATATTATACATGATATACTATATTTTTTTATATTAGATGTTACGTATTATGTGTATATATATATATCTCTCTCTCTCTTCTTCTTGCGTGCCATAGGTATGGATTGTGAAAACGGATGTGAAACTAACTTAGAAAGGCAGGTGCCATACCCGTAGGCTCCCCGCAGCATCGTTGCCCCTCAGTACAGGAACTCCTTGAAGTAGAACTATAGATTGGTATAGATTAGTTCGACTTAGTTACGATGTCCAGGATACAGCCTGGTAGGAAATGTTGCTAGATTTCTTTGTTGATAGCTGCTTGCAGTATTTGAGCAAGTTGTGCGTTGGAGTTGTATATATCATGATCATATGTGTATATATATATATGTATATATCATGATCATGGTGTCATAGATTCTCACAACAGGTGCCACCTCGAGGTATGACCTTTTCTTGGACAAAGTAAGGCTCCACAGCCTGGCCTGCCAGAGCAAAGGCGAAGACAACGCTGAGAATGGCGAGATCGGGCCCACGCCAGCCGTTGGCCAGCCACCACTGGATGTAGCAAGTGCTGGGGAAAAGCACCAAACTTCCCAGAATATCTGAGATGGACAGGATCACGAAGCTTCGCTTCTTCCAGAAATTCTTCATATCCTTGGCTGCAACGGTGTGCAACGGCTTGGAGCTTTGGTATCTTTGGTCAAGAGTTCTAGTTCGACGGGGAGATTCAAGCGTTCAACTTCTTCCGCCATGACTTCTGGTCGAACTCCTATGGATTTTGCTTACCTTCATGTCTAGCAGCTGTCCATGATTTGCTGGTTACCCATTCTTGATGGTTGCAACCCCCATTTCTATAGGCGAAACCCGGATTTTTGAACACTTCAAGCCCCATATGTTCATATTTGCTGGTTTCCCAAACTGGGGAACGCCCAAATCATCCGTTTTAATAAGAGTTTCCCTTCAAAAACTCGGTCAAAACCCGTCCGTTTTTCTCATCCCCAGTCTCCCAGCTGGGCAGGGCATCTTCACGGTAGGGCCCCGGTGCCATCCAGAACAAGACGCCTGGGATCAGCGTAGCCAGGACGACCACCTCGGCACTGACTCTGAAAGATTTGGGCTTTTTTGAGACCTTGAGTCATGGGGGATTCTAAAAAACTTGTTCAACGCGCAAATAGTCGAAGTTTGGATGATTTGGGGTGCTCCACATCTTAGGAAACCTCCATGCTGAATCGGGAATTGGAGAAACTTCGACACATGTTCAAGTGAACGAGTGGCCCGGACGCAACAAAAATCAACAAAACACATGGACCCACCAACAAGCAGTTGTGATAGGTGCATCATGCATCCATCACTCGATCTAAGTACACATACATCTGCATCAACTGGTCTGATGTCGGAAATTCTCTGCAAACTCAGCTGATTCTGCCCCCAAAATCACCAAACACCGAGCCACGGCAGCAGTTGGAAGCAGCAGCCAGTATACGGTGGGTGGAAGTGGTTCTGAGGCCGTGCCCTCCTGCGGATCAGTTAAAGCAACCCAGGAGTCCAACACCCAAATCCCGCCAATGTCATGGTCATATCATGTCATATCCAAACTTTACAAATGTGATTCTTCCTCGAACCAACCAACGACTTGTATTGCAGGTCAATACCGCTCGCAAGTCAAGAGATGGTCGAAGTTGGTACTTGCACCGTTGGGATTCAAGCTTTGAATAAAATCACTAACCACGAAAAATCCGCATGATGTTCCTATCACCCAACAGATATGTCTGGGTGCTTTCCTAAAGCCATGGCAGGGGTCAACCTTCATCCCAGTCCCATCCTTTGTGGACGGAGAGGCAAGGAAGATGTAGGCCGTGATGAACCACGTCACCGCTTGTCGTGTCATCTCCAGGATGCCCATGCGATAGGCCGCGTGGCTCACGTCCGCCTGACCAGGGGGATTCATGGGGGCTTGGGGGTTGATGGGGGTTGATGGGGGTTGATGGGGTTTGATGGGGGTTGATGGGGGTTGATGGGGGTTGGGGAACAATGGGAAAAAGTCCACTGGTTCATCATTTCCCCCACTGAAATTAGATGTTTTATTGTCGTTTCCCCTCCGGATGTCTATCCATTTCCAGGCAAAGCGTCCTTTCTGCAGGGCACCCAACCTTTGGGTGTCCAAATATGTCTGAAATCCCCAACAAACGTCAAATTACAATACAAGGCCCTGCCTTGATACTCATCATGAAGTTGAAGCTGACAAACATCAAGGAGCCTGTCAACGGGCGTTGGGAAGCTCGGCTACAGAAGAGGATGGTGCACAAATTATGGGAAGATCAACCTTTACCACCAGTAAGAAAGATGGACCTCTTAAGGAATGTGGCTAACAATTTTGAACAACGGCTAATCTTCTAAAATTGGGCCACCAAAGGGTTGCGTCCTGACTCGGACTTGTTAAAAATCCAGCCAAGTCTTCTCAAACCTCGGTTCAAATTCCTAACTTTCTTTCTGACCGCGCTCAATTTGACCATGAAACCTGGCGATTAAGGTCCAGAAAATGGTCACACATCCCTTGGTTCCATGACAAGGCAAAATCAAGCTATAGAATCTTCTCGAGACCTTTCAATGATACTTTCAAACCGTCCAATTGTTCCAACATGTCTCAAAATGATTCAAAACGTCTCAGAATGTTTCAGCGGGTCTCAGAATGTATCAAAACCCATGCCAAGTGCCCAACCCCCAAATTCATAACCATAGCCACAGCACCTGAACTGGCAAGGCCCTGCAAGAAAACCAACGTCGTGGCTAAGGAGACGTCAGGATGGCGGACGCAGAGCATGGTGGTCAGGAAGGGAACCTGAAGTAATTCCCAAAGATCCACAAAACAGGCCTTGGTGGTGATTTTTATGGCTATAACCGTGCTGATAACCTCCATAAGTTGGGACCTGCTATAGCTATAGGACAATAAGCATATGTTTCCCCTTTTTTCCTGGAACTGCACCCTCAAGTACTTCGGGCCAAAGGATGGATTGGTGATTCTGGGGACCTTACATTAGCCTTACACTTGAGATGTGAATACATTGGGGGCACCATGTTCTCGCATCTCGAGAGAATCAGTACCTTGATCTACCGGTCGACCGATCAATCATACAAATGGTGTAACGTTTCATCCTAAAGTTTAGCAGTAGGGCCCGGGCAAGCCGGGCTACGGAAGTTTCAAAGGAAGGCAAGGCTATAAAGAAAAGGGGGAACCGAGAGGAACGAAGCCTGGCCGCCTGGCCCCACACCGCCACTTTGTGCGAGAAAACATAAGGTTTCGTGCGGTTCCTATCCTTCAAGCGCCACCTTGACGAAGCAATGGGACTGCGATCGACAATGACTGCCTTGCAAATAAAATTGGAACTGATGTGGTGATGTGGTGGTCTTGCGATGTGATGTGGGGATGTGGTCATGTGGTGATGTGGTGGTGTGGTGGTGCGGTGATGTGGTGATGTCGTGATGAGGTGATGTGGTGATGTAATGATGCTGATTGTGATGATGGTGATTGACTTTCTTCACTTTTTGAAAATCCGTAAAGCGGAGTTTAGACTTCTAAATTTCCTTTGGTTAGACTCCCTTTGATCAAATCATTCAATTTTTGAGAGGTCAATAATTTTGGATGTATAGATGTTGATGTTCCATTAAAAAAATGTTGCTTGCAATTTTGTCATTTTCGTCAGACCAATCAATTCATAGGGCTGAACCATTTCCAGCCTGTAGGAGCATGGCCGCTGCAAGCAGATGACGGGGTTGCGCCACTCGCGCCAAGCACGCCCAGATGGGAGCACCCACAGCACCTGTGGCGCTGCCGCAAACCCAAAACGGAAAATACAACTGGAGGTTTCCTCAAATAGGGGTACCCAAAATCATCCAAACTGGAAAAAAACAACTAATGACTAATGTTAGTAAAACAATAGGATCCACCATTCCCAAAGACTTACCATAAATAGGTGGTATAAACTGTATAAAATCAAAAAATGGGTGGTTTATGACATTGCTTTACTGACATTGAAATAGTCCAAACAATCGGCCTTTTTGAGGAGGACCCCATGACCCGTGTGTTTGAATGCTGATGAAATCCACCGGCCCCGCTTGCAGCAGGGCGAGCGCGTTAGAGGAGAAATTACCAGCAGCAAGGGGTACGAACTTATTACAAGCAGCTACTACAAGCAGCAAGGGGCAAGAAGCAAGAAGCAAAAAGTCAGGAATCAGGAAGCAAAATCAGGAAGCAATTACAAGCAGCAAGGGGCAAGTTTTGAGAGCTTGGGTAAGCAGTTTGGAGCTAGTTTCTTGTGGCTTCAGAAAGGAAAGGCACGGCCAGCTGCAGGCCGCAGGTGCCATCCGTCCTTCACTGCCACGGTGTTTCAGTGTGGCGAGGTCCGTTTTGGGAGCTTGGGCAAGCAGTTTGGAGCTAGTTTCTTGTGGATTCAGAAAGGAAAGGCACGGCCAGCTGCAGGCCGCAGGTGCCATCCGTCCTTCACTGCCACGGTGTTTCAGTGTGGCGAGGTCCGTTTTGGGAGCTTGGGCAAGCAGTTTGGAGCTAATTTCTTGTGGATTCAGAAAGTGACGCTAGGCACGGCCAGCTGCAGGCCGCAGGCGCCATCCGTCCTTCACTGCCACCGTGTTGCAGTGTGGCGAGGTCCATTTTGGGAGTTTGGGTAATAAGCAGTTTGGAGCTAGCTTCTTGTGGATTCAGAAAGGAAAGGCGCGGCCAGCTGCAGGCCGCAGGTGCCATCCGTCCTTCACTGCCACGGTGTTTCAGTGTGGCGAGGTCCGTTTTGGGAGCTTGGGCAAGCAGTTTGGAGCTAATTTCTTGTGGATTCAGAAAGTGACGCTAGGCACGGCCAGCTGCAGGCCGCAGGCGCCATCCGTCCTTCACTGCCACCGTGTTGCAGTGTGGCGAGGTCCATTTTGGGAGTTTGGGTAATAAGCAGTTTGGAGCTAGCTTCTTGTGGATTCAGAAAGGAAAGGCGCGGCCAGCTGCAGGCCGCAGGTGCCATCCGTCCTTCACTGCCACAGTGTTTCAGTGTGGCGAGGTCCGTTTTGGGAGCTTGGGCAAGCAGTTTGGAGCTAATTTCTTAGGTTCAGAAAGTGACGTTAGGCACGGGCAGCTGCAGGCCGCAGGCGCCATCCGTCCTTAGTGCCACCGTGTTTCAGTGTGGCGAGGTCCGTTTTGGAAGCTTGGGCAAGCAGTTTGGAGCTAGTTTCTTGTGGGTTCAGAAAGTGACGTTAGG
>CAMXCT020004090.1:456819-464319 GCA_947184155.2 Cladocopium goreaui | reverse complement strand
TCGGGACTTGCTGCGAACCAGTTTAGAAAGCCTAGATCCTGCACTTGTTTGGGTTACATTGTGAAAACTCCAATTGCCTGCCGGCTGAAATCGGTACGAGCCCTCCCGCCTGCCACTCAATCAAAGGGAAGCTGCTCTCCATTGCTCTAGCAGACATATCTCTAAGTGTCTTCTGACTGGCTTGCATAGCACGGCGCACGGCGGTGCGAAGCTCTCGTCGTAGGCGACTTAAATTCTCGCGGTTCTGCTGCACATAGTAAAAGCCCGGAACTTTGCCCAAACCTCCTGGTGGAAGACGACAGGACCCGGTAGGACTTGGTGGGGTTCATAGTTAGCTCAAACTTAACATCGACCAAGGATAAAATGCTGGCCTTTACACGGTTGCAGAACCATTTACCCTCTGGTAGCCGGTAGCCTTAAATGGCGCATGGCTAGGCTACAGCAAAGACAGAAAACTGTTTGTCGCCCTTCGAGGGAAAAACCGGAAAAACCTGGGAGTCACAGTATTTCATCCAACCCTCCTGATTGTGCTCCAACGGTGATGGCTCCTCGCCAAGCAAACTCGATATCGACGTATCCAAAGGGCTCATCGCGTGATGGCATCAAACAAAAGTCTGCCCCCCATTTCAAAGATGGAGGTGCCTGAATGAACTCACATTTGGCCACTAATCGACCTTCAAAACAATCCATGGCAGCCAGTGCTTCCAATCTTCTCTGAGCATAATATCCAAAGCCGTCTGCAGGCGGTCCGATCACAAGAAGTTGAGCATCTGGATAAGTGCGCAGCAACCATTCGGCTACATCAGCGAGGATATCCACTCCTTTCTGTCTTACCAGGCGTCCCAAGGAGACGAAGAGACGAGCATCGGGATCCACATTTAAGCCAAATTCACTCCTCAGTACTGGGTTGGAATACAAAATTGGTTGGCATCCATGATCCAACACAATATCCTACACGACATTGACTTTTCACGAAAAGCACCCTAGATAGCACCCAGATTGCATCCGGAACAAGGAGATTCACGTGAATCACAAAAATAAATGGAACTTCTCCAATTCCAAAGGGGGGGGTCCTCGTTCCATTCCAACAAGTGACCAAGAAAGTCTACGCTTCGTTTTTTGCGGATTTAACCTCCCATAATTCACTTTGGTGGGATAAAAATCCCCCATCACCAGGGAAAAAACTGCTGAGTCTGTCTTAAAACATGTTCCCACAATTTTTATGGTTGTAAATCACATGTTTCTTATTATTTGATGGTCATAAATTGGGGATAAACACCACCGTTAGAGTCCGTTAGAGTGTATCAAATGATTTCCTTGATATGATTAAAGGATATCAAAGGCTTATAATTCTTGTTTCTTGGGGTTCAAACCCACCTACCCTTCTGTTCGCCCTCAAAGAGCTTTTTGAGTAGATGTTCATCCCCCCATTCATATGCTATTTCAGCTGTTGAATCCATTCCCATAGTGGCACGGCAAGTCGCTGCACCTGTCGTTTGGCCTCCGCCTTCTGGACACTCAGATCTTTCAACAGATCCGCCTTTGGCGAAAAGCCGTGGGAAGCGCTGCAAAGCTGATGTCGAGAGATTAGGATCTTAATCTGAGAGTCAGGATTTGGGTCTTTGTTTAAACAAATCATTAGAAAAGATCATATTCTAGATCCACATTGGATCCACATTGAATCCACATCATCAATCATTCCATTGCGGAATCAGAGAGATGGAGAGATGGGTCTCGTGCGAATGGTTCGCAACCAAAATCAGGTTGACTCGGTTGACTCAAAGAATTCATCGACTTTCGTGATGAGATAGAGAGATAGAGATAGGATGGGATAAGTTTAGAATAGATTAGATATGGTTATGATATGGTTATGATATGGTTATGATATGGTTATGATATGGTACATACAAAAATACTTCGGAGAAATTGTCTGCCTCTCGTTCATCCTCCAGCATAGGATTGTCAATACCCCCGATGCTCGGCAGTTGCCAAAAAATGCTGTACCTGGCCGCAGAACTTGGAGCCGTCAGCTTCAGGGGTACAGTACTGTTGAAGCTGTATGCCATGGATCAACCACAAAATTCGACCAAATTACTGCAGTTGAACCTTGGTCCATGACTAGATTTGGTGCCATCAGAATGTGCAAGTGTGTGTAATGTAGCGTGTATGTGGGTTTCTCTTAAAATTGGCTATGCCCCAATTTCAGACACAAAAACATATCGTTGGTAGTTATATCTCCCATTCTATTTCCATTAGATGACCATTTTGGTCGGTTAAATCCCCATTTTTGTGTGATAGAGTGCTACACACCTGCTCCGTCCGAACTTTCCCACCTGGCATGGCATTCAGCTGCATAGAATTGGGACACAGCATAAGCTCCTTGGCCCTCCTCGCAACTCCGTCAGGAGATTTCAAAAGTTGGAGGTTCGCCAGGGAATAGCAATGTATATCAATGAATAGCCCGTGAATACCCTGATTTCCCGGGAAAAAGTTTCCTTCTTGGCTCATGGCTCTAATTGGCTAAGGCAGGAAGAAGGGGGCAGCCGCATCTCTTCCTACGGAAATAACTTGAAGTGTACCATATTCCATCAGCAAAATCAACGTATAATACGTATAACAAACATGAGAGGTTTGGTAAAATCGCAATGTAGGCCTGACCTTCAACCATGAATCGCTGGTTGCAAGTTTTGAACCGAACTGCAAGAATAAATTGCGATGAAACAATATCATTGAACAGGAAAATGATAGGCTGGTAGGTACACTCATGAATCTCTGCACATCAGCACCACGCTCCTGATAGGCCAATAAAAAGTCGACTCCAGCTTTTAACATATTGAATCGGCCCTCAGCGGTAAGATGTGCAAATATAAAATCTTCAGACATGTTGAAGATGCGCGCCACCTTCTCACACTGCCGCTCTCGAATCATGTCTGTGGAAACAGAGCCCTGGTACTCCGCATTGTGCAAGACCAACAACATGCGAAGCTGGGCTGGATCCGCTGGGTCTTGATTTTGCAGAGCATACCAGGGCGCAATACAAGCGTGAAAATCTGGGCAGTGATACACATGCGGCTTGTAGCGGTGCAGAAGCTTCCCAACACATTGATTCCAGAGGGAATAAAAGCAAAGCACTTTTCTCCTGGACATTGGGTTGGGATAAATGCTTTTCTTGTCCCTCTCCTCGAACCAAGGATGCGACAGCCTTGGTAGCCCATGCTTCGATGAAAAAAAACATCGCCCGTTCGGGCAAGGCACAAAGAACAATTCAGTGATTCGACAAGACCTACCAGTTGAATTCATCTACAACATCATTGCGCTCCCAATGTATCAGAAGGGTGTCCAAACCACAAGAGAGTGTAGATGCATCATGTGGTTTGGAGCTTATACCATGTTCTCAGCCCATGGTTTGGAGCGAACATCATCCAAAGCATGGGCCAGGCGGCAGCAGAAATCCACGTTTGATGGCGGCAAGACTCTCGGAATCCGCAGGTTTGGAGTAAAAAACTCTCACCAGCTGCTCGTGATCATCCACCGTGATTCTGAGGGGTGGAAGCTCAAAGTCATGACCTGAAGACCAGGACAACAGAGCGCTGGTGAAACTGGGCCTAGCAACCCAGGTTGGGGTAGTGCTGTACGTATGGGATAAAGAATCACAGGCACCCTTCAACTTCAAAGAGTGCTGGCTACCCCAAAAAAAAACTACCTACAAAAGAAAACAATATCTCCACTTTCCGCAGGCAAGCATCGGTACGTCAAGTCTTTCACCTTCGGATGTATCATCAGGATGTCTGTTGGGTGATGACGGGCAACCAGGTCCATAACCTTCCCGAGACCACCTGCCTGTGCCTTACACCTGAGGTGGGGGATGGAATGCTCCAATGATGCACACATGACGCGACAACTTCCAGGTTGGATGAGTTCCCTGGTGGTTGGCCGCATTGGGCTTAGCAACGGCTCGCTCAACATTCCATCGGTTCCTTCAGAACCTTCTGCAGTCACTCTCCGGCGGCGGGCAAAGTATTCAGCCAGCCAGAAGAAGAGCGTGGGAAGCGGCCATGCAAGACACAGCCAGACCTGCGTGCTTGAAAAACCCATCTGAGAGATGTGAAAATTTTGGCTTGGTTCAAAAAGGCATCCCAAGTAAGATCGGTCTCCGTATTTGGGTTAACAATCATAATCCCCAATGAATTAGGTGGTCTAACCCCCCATAACTCCCATGGATCACAGGAGATGTCACTGTCCAGAACCCCATGGCCAGGGAACAGAGATGACCGGGAATGGAACTCCACTGTCCAGGTTCACCACAGCATCCGAAAGGCGTCTCAGGGTTTCATCAGTTTCATCCATGGCTCAGCCGGAGTCCCGAAAAGTGCCAGAAACAGCTTCTGTCACTGGGTTTTTAAGGAGAAATCTATGGGAAACCAATGGGTTCACCACTTTCAGGATGATCTGGTTCCTGACAGTGCACAGACTTCTCTCCCGAAACGTGCCACGATGACCATAGAAACTGGCAGACTTATATGACCAACAGTTCATCCTCGGAGAAACCCATCTCAAGTAGCCAATGTTGACCGGTCTGGGTCAAATACCCAAGTTCCCGGCATGTCTGCAACCAACTCTCTAGGTACCAGCTCCGAGCCCAGAGGATGCAGCGCGGAAATTGAAACAACTGCGGTGACTGCAGATTCGAGATCCAATCTGATCACGTGGCTTCACGGCAACTCTCAACTTCCAAACACTTCTCGAGGTGATTGAGGCAGGTTTGGGGGGGTTCAAGCATCTTAGCTTTCGGGAGTCTAAGGTTCATTAAAGACATTTTAAACCCCACAAAAACAATTTGCTGACATTGACCAGCTTCTACTGATGGCAGGCGAGACCATCTGCTGGGGCCTTTAGCTTGACATTGCCTCACATAGCTGTGGCTCAAACTTGATATCAGTTTGAACTATTCCGAATGTGTTGCTCTGGACTATGTTCAAAAAATAGTTGCCTGCGTATGTATGCATGCATGCATGGACGGATGGATGGATGCATGGATGCGTGGATGCCTGTATGCCTGCATTGCCTGTATGCATGTATGCATGTCTGCATGTGCGCATGTGTGCATGTGTACATGTATGTCTCCATGAGTCTACATGTACACATGTGCATGTATATATGCATACATATACATCTATATATACAGAAACATATACATCTATACATACATATATATATATATATATGTGTTTATATAGAGACAGAGAGGGACATTGGGCTTGAATAGAAAAACATATCAAATTATCAAAGCATCATAGTCCCTACTCTATCACAAACTTAATCCTCATCATATTCAATACTCTATCTTTATCAACATGTGTGAACACCCTTTCATTTGGAGAAAAGAACAGATCATATAAAGTAATGTAAAGATGAATTCCTGTTTACGAACATGTAGATAGATGGATTTATAAAGTGCTGCATTTATAGCAGCTAGAAATTTGTTTCTTAATAAATGTTGCTTCAATAATTAATACTTATGTATATATTTATAGAAACAAAAAACATATATAAGTATACTGTATATGACAATAAACATAATAAACTTCATCAACACTAATATATACATATACATACATTATCTATGAATATTATATTTATTTATATATTTTTTTTTCTGTACATCAAAATTCAAAGGAGCGGTCTTCAAAAAAGTTGTTGAATTGAGTTTGAATGATGCCAGTGGGACCTTGCGCTTTCAAGATGAGCTCGCGTGTTGTTGCTTGCCCTGTGCACGCGTTGTTATGTCTTTAGTCTTTTAGACTGTCTTCCGCTCATTTGGTGGATACATTTAGTCTTTTAGAGTGTTCTTCGCACATTTTTTCATACATAAATACGATATGAAGCTGGAACGAGGAGCAAAATGTTTGCTGGAAGCGTGTGAAACGCTTGCAAGCACGTCGCCCTGTGCAATTTTCAAAGAACGGATTGTACTGAGTGGTCTGCTGGCAGTAACGCTGCTCAAATATAGTAGATCTTGGCAGGCAAATAAGTGGAACAATGTCGAGGAAAAGTGCAGAAATTACCGCTCAGTCAATGATTCATATAAATAATCGAAAATCGTTCCATCGGCTCGTATGTATGATATAAATCAGATTGATTCTGTTCATTTTTTAATCACATTTTTTTAATCACTTTTTAAATAACCAATATGTCGGCAGTCGAATTGTGTAGATTTGCGTATTTCACATGAATCGCGAGCACCTCAGTGGTTCACACAAGAAATGGAAACTTCACACAATCAAATGAAAAACTCTTCAAACCTGACACTACTGAACCAAAATCAAGTCCAAATTTTGTTGCTGCCCATTAATCCCCCGTAATTCCCACTACATCCATGACTAATCAACACCCACTAAGACCCGCTAGGAAGCCGTGCCCCAGTCGGTGGAACCTGCCCGGAAAGGAACTGCCAGGCTCCAGAAAATTACTTCAGGGTATGGCAAGCGAAGAATGGGGTATATTTGCTCATATCCCAATTATAATACTTATAATATCCCACTTATAATATCCCAGTTAGTTGATGTTAGTTGGATAGTTTACCCTCTGGTAATCTGACAGATCGCTAAGGAAAATGGCCCATTTAGGCCACCTATTTGTCACGTGGTGATTTTCCAATATGTGCCATAGCTACATTGAATTACCAGAAGGATCATGTAGCTATGGCAATAAGGAAATCCGCCGACCCCGGCCTTCGCCAAGGCCGGGGCGGCGCCTGGGACCACCGCAGGTGTGGACCTTGTCCTCTTCCAAACCCTCCAAACCTTTACCCTTAAGCAGCTTCCCCAACAGGCACCCCAGGGCCAGGGCCACAGCAATGACTTTCTATGAGCTTTCAAAGCTGCCGTTTGCCAGCCCGCAAAGGCTCCAAATGCCTCCAAAATTCCAAACCCCCAGGGCCAGGGCCACAGCAATGAGACTTTTTATGAATTTCAAAGCTGCCGTTTGCTAGCCCGCAAAGGCTCCAAACTTGCCAAAACAAAATTCCAAACACCTTCCCCAACAGGCACCCCAGGGCCAAGGCCACTTCCCCAACAGGCACCCCACGGCCAGGGCCAAGGCCACTTCCCCAACAGGCACCCCAGGGCCAGGCCACAGCAATGGCTTTCTTAGGCTTTCAAAGTTGCCGTTTGCCAGCCCGCAAACCCTCCAAAACTCTCCAAACCCTCCAAACGCTCCAAACCCTCCAAAACCCGCCAAACCCTCCAAACACCGTCAGCAATGACTTTCTTGATGCTTTCAAAGCTGCCTTAACAGGGGGCCAGGGCCACAGCAATGACTTTCTATGGGCCTCAAAGCTGCAGTTTGCCAGCCTGCAAAGGATCCAAACTTCCAAAATTCCAAACACCTTCCCCAACATGCACCCTAGGGCCAAGGCCACTTCCCCAACAGGCACCCCAGGGCCAGGCCACAGCAATGGCTTTCTATGGGCTTTCAAAGCTGGCTTTCTTAGGCTTTCAA